>CAIGQZ010032670.1:41695-97434 GCA_903798205.1 Danio tinwini
TATATATATATATATATATATATATATATATATATATATATATATATATATATATATATATGTAGGAGCCATACATTGTCATTTGGCGATAGGCCACAAGGTGTCAGTATGAGACTTTGTAACTGTGGCTTCACTGCATGGAGGAAGACAGCGTTGGTAGGAAGCAAACAGTTTTTGACCATAACTTTCACCGTAGCGTAACTTGGACCATAATTTGAGGTAACAGAGAAGTGTGAATTATACATTAAGGAAAATTGATTAAGGAATTCTGTTGATTGGAAAATAAAGACGTTTTATTTGCATCTATTTTGCCTACGGACTCTAACTTTTACGTGTTTAAAAAACTAGCTCACTCTACCAACAATAGCGGCAATGGAAAGCCGCTACAAAAAAGTCAAAAACTCTGCTTCGTGGGACGATTGAGATGCCGCTGGAGTGGACAACAAGGCATGCTGTTTCGACGGACAAGGACGGCGACGTTTGTTTGGTTCAAGGCTTTCTTTGCTGCACATGAGGACAGCGTTTCTTCAGCATCTGAATGCGTTCGTTTGGATCAGCTTTCTTCTGGTTTCCCGCATTAGGTGAATCTACGCTTCGCTCATCGCTTCACGTCTGAAAAACAGCACAATAGGTATGTTTGTTGCAACAACTTCATCATAATTATGGCCATATGGAAACTATGTGTGCACACAAAAATGTTTAAAGCTTAAATCCAATGCATTGGTTGCCCATGAGTGACTGAACTTTTCGTATGTGTGTTTATTGTTTTTCACAATTTGCAAAATGGAAAATGAAATCAATTTGAATGTTGAAATGGTTAATGTGACTAATCAAGGTTTAACTTCTGTTGAAAACGAGTCTGAAAGAGAAAAAAAGACCAGTTAAATTAACAGCTAAAGCTTTAGTTGAAAAACTAGACACTTTACAGAAGTTAAGAAAAGCAAAGCTAAACAAAGTACAAACTAAAAGAGTCAATTAACAAGTTAATGTGTGATGACAATGAATACAAACCTGAGGTACGTTTGGTCTTTGAGGATTTTAAGAGGTTGTGTTCAGAGGCTAAAGACACTCATGAGTCACTTTTGGTTATTTTACCTGTAGAAGAGTGTGAAAAAACATGATATCTGGTTTAAAGCAAAAATTATATCAAACAATGAGTTTTTGGACAGTACAAATAAATGGTTATCAGATAAACCAGAAGGTCACAAACTATCTGAAGTGGAAAATCCAGAGTGATGTTGGTCCTGGAGATAGTGTGTCAAATGTATCACATGCTACCTCCAAACACAGCAAACGCAGTGCACGCAGCAGTAGTTCATCCATATTATCTGCATGTATTCATGCAGAGGCAGAAAAGGCTGCACTCATGGCACGTGCTGCTGCATTAAAAGCTAAGCATGATATTGAAGTCCAGGAAGAAGAACTGAGAAGGAAAAAAGAGCAGTTGGACTTGGATGTTCAAAAAGCAGCTTCCACAGCAAGAATCAATGTGTTACAAAAATTTGATCATCAAAGTAAATGTTCAAGCAGTACAAGTTCATCTTCAAAGAAGAGTGAAAAAGTTGTGGTCACTGCAAATTATTCTTCTCAAGCAACATATTTAAACCTAATGCAAATGACTGTCCCAGTAAATTCAATGCCACTGGATTTGGATGGATACACTGGTGTTTCTGCATCTCAAGCTGCAATACAGGATCATAGGAATGGATGGCTTGATCAACAAATATCACAAACATCAGAACATACTAATGTTAACTGTTCTGCTCAAACACATGGCTCCATAATTCAGCATGCTACAAACAAATATGTTACCTGCCCTGGGTGATCCTTTGCTTGAAATTCTGAAAAAAACAAGAGGAATTAACAGCACATCTTGTTCAACAGCAAGCAAATCTTCGCATTCTACCAAAGAAGGAAATTCCAACATTTGATGGTGACCCATTGCAGTATATTCCTTTCATTAGAGCATTTGAGCATGGCATTGAGCAAAAAACAACCAATATAAAGGATCAGTTATTTTTCCTTGAGCAGTTCACAAAGGGGCAGCCTAAAGATCTGGTTCACAGTTGCCAATATATGTCTTCAGAAAGGGGCTATGCAATGGCCAAGAAGTTGTTGAAAGATCATTTTGGTAATGAGTTTAAGGTATCTACAGCCTATATGGAGAAAGCCCTGGGGTGGCCTACTTTAAAGGCTGAAGATGTGCAAGGATTGCAGGCTTATGCTTTGTTTTTGCGTACTTGTTGTAATACAATAGATGAACTCTCATATACAAGAACTTAACATGCCTAGCAACATGAAATCAGTTGTTATGAAATTGCCTAACAAATTGAGGGAGCAATGGAGAGCTAAAGCCTGTGAGATAATTGAGTCTGTTCACGGCAGGCTAAAGTTCTGTGACATTGTTGAATTTATTGAAAAACAGGTTAAGATGGCATCTGATCCTGTTTTTGGTGACATTCAAGACAAGCATGGTGCAAGTAAACTTAAGGTTCAAACACACAAACCCTTTACAATAAGTAGTTTTGCCACTGACATTTCAGCTTCAATTCCAGCAAAGAAGTCCAGTGATGCTTTAGCACAACCAAGATCTTGTCATGTGTCTCAGTCTAATGGAGACTGTTTGTTTTTCAAAAATCAGCATCTATTGGAAAGGTGCTTTGCATTAAAGAAAAGAACACAACGAGACAAGATTGAATTCCTGAAGGCCAAGGGAATTTGTTTTGGCTGTTTAAAAACTGGGCATATGAGTAAAGATTGTGAGAATCGACTGAAATGTGACATTTGTGGAGAAACACACCCCACAATCCTCCATATTTATAGCAAAGAGGTAATCCTGAAGCAGGCTGAAGAAAAGCGCAAAGATACATCTGTGCAAACTTGTGGTCACACAGGGGCCGGGACTGAAAGAACTTTAATGTCAATAATACCAGTTCAAGTTAAGGCCATTAAAAGTAACAAGGTGATGCAGACTTATGCTTTTTTGGACCCAGGTAGTTCGGCAACTTTCTGTTCTGAACACTTGCAGGAGGAGCTGAATTTGAATGGAAAGAAGATTAATATTCTACTTTACTATGGGTCAAGAAAAGTCTGTCTCTTGCAGTGTTATTGATGGTCTGGAAATCAGTGGTATAAACACTAATAATTTCTTCCCACTTCCTGCTGTTTACACACAGCACAAAATGCTTGTGAGTTCTCAGAACATCATAACTCAAGAGGAGTTATCTAAGTGGTCATACTTGGATAAGGTGAAGATACCATGCATTCAAGCAGGAGTTGATTTAGTGATTGGAATTAATGCAGCTAATGTGATGGAACCACACAAGATTATTAACAGTCAAGGTAATGGGCCTTTTTCCCTATTGGGATGGGTTGTCAATGGGACTGTGGAGGGAAACAATGAACATGAGAATGAAGTTGGACATTCTGGTGTTACTGTTAACAGAATTACTGTTGTTAGATTGGAGGAGCTGCTTAACAACCAGTTTAATCATGATTTCAGTGAAAAAACTGTTGATGAAAAGGAAATTTCAAGGGAAGATCTTCGGTTCATGAGTATAATGAACAGTACAGTCAAGCTTCAGGATGGACATTACAGCTTAAGATTACAATTCAAGTCTGATGTCACATTACCAAATAATCTTGGTGTTGCTAAGCAACGGTTGCTTGGTTTAAAAAGCAAAATTGGAAATAAATCAAGAATTTCATGAGAAGTATACTCACTTTCTTGAAGACGTCATACACAAGGGCTATGCTGAGAAGGTACCTGTGTTCTCTGGTTGGAGTATTGCTGAAATTCAGGCAGGAGCCAGTAGCCTTCATGGCTGATATAGAAGCGATGTTTCATCAAGTCAGAGTTGCAGCAGAAGATGTAGATTTTCTTCGTTTCTTGTGGTGGCCTGGTGGAGAACTAAATAAGGAACCCATTACTTACAGGATGACCGTTCATCTTTTTGGTGCAGTATCCTCTCCGAGTTGTGCATCCTATGCTTTAAAGCAAACAGCAAAGGACAATGAAGCTGACTTTCCATCAGAAGTGATTGAATCGATCAATAACTTCTATGTGGATGATTGTTTGAAGAGCTTTCGTTTGACAAAGTGGATCAGTAATAGCCGGGATGTGTTACAATCAGTCTCTCAGGAAATTCGTGCTAAGGATATACAGCAGTTGGATTTGGATCGAGACAAGTTGCCAGTTGAAAGAGCTTTAGGTCTCCAGTGGAGTGTGGAAGCTGACGCTATTCAATTCAATATTTCCTTAAAAACTCAACCTTGAAACCTCAAGCTCATTTCACGCTGGCGCCGACGAAGATGGCCGCCTCCGTGTCATGCTCTGCAGTTGTCTTTGTGTTTTTGTTAGTTCGTCCTGTCTTCAGTCATATTCCTACAATTAGTTTCACCAGAGACGAATTGTTGGACATTCGGACGCATACACCACCAAATATTTTTCCAGATTTGGACCTATGCAATGTTTTGTTGGACATTGTAGTCGGCGGAGCCGCACTGCTGCTCAAATGCTTTCAGACACGCAGACGAGGGAAGCGTGCAGGCGCGCTTGTGAAACTCAAGCGAGCGCGGATTTTGAACCGCGTTGCCTAACATCCATCTGGCAAATCTTTGCTCTCTACCCAACAAAATAGACAAACTCATTCTGCTCTACCAGACAAACAAGAATTTTTCACATTCAGCTGCTCTGTGCTTCACGGAAACCTGGCTGAATGACACCATACCGGACAACGTGATTCACCTACCGAGCTATCAGCTGTTCAGAGCAGATCGCGACGAAGAATCGACGTGGAAATTGGTTTATTAACTGCAAGCCTTTCTACTGCCCGCGCGAGTTCTGCTCGTTCATCCTCTTCAGTGTTTACATTCCTCCGCACGCGCATTCGTGCCTGGCGATACAGAAACTAGCTGATCAAATCACGGTGATAGAGCAACAACACCCGCACTCTGTTTTAATCATTCTCAGGGATTTTTTACGAAGCAAAACTATTCTGTGAACTGCCAAAATATAGACAGCATGTTACATGTCCCACAAGAGACAGTAACATATTGGATCACTGCTATACCACAATAAAGGATGCATACCACTCTGTCCAACGAGCAGCTTTGGGGCACTTTGACCACTGTTTGATTCATCTCATACCAACCTACAGGCAGAAACTGAAAACAGCCAAACCTGTATTAAGATCTGTGAAAAGATGGACTAACGAAACAGAGCGGGATCTACAAGCCTGTTTCGATCTCAAAGATTGGAGTGTCTTTGAAGCTGCTGCAAATGATTTGGATGAGCTCACAGAGACTGTAACATCTTATATCAGTTTCTGTGAAGACGTGTGCATTCCTACCAGGACACAACTCACATACAACAATGACAAACCATGGTTTACTGTAAAACTCAGACAGCTACGTCAGGCCAAGGAGGTTGCTTACAGGAATGGGGAGAGGGCCTTGTATAAGCAGGCCAAATACACACTGGAAAACGAGATCAGAGTCGCAAAAAGGAACTATTCTGAGAAACTAAGGAGTCATTTCTCGTCCAGCTACTCAGCATCTGTGTGGAAAAGTATGAAAACCATTACAAACTATAAAAAACCATCCCCCAGCACTGTAGACAACCAACGACTTGCAACCGACCTGAATGAGTTTTACTGCCGGTTTGAGAAAACCCACCACACCCACTCTGAACTGCTGTTTACATCACAATTAACACCTCCACCACTCCCCGCCTCCCCCATACCTGCACTTCAGTTCAGTGTAGATGATGTGCGCCAGGTCTTCCAGAAACAGAGGAGGAAAAAAGCTCCAGGCCCAGATCTTATAACACCAGCCTGTTTAAAGTCCTGTGCTGACCAACTGGCCCCCATCTTCACCCTGATCTTCAACAGATCACTGGAGCTGTGTGAATTGCCCTCCTGCTTCAAACGCTCCATCATCATTCCCATACCAAAGAAACCCAAACTCACAGGCTAAATGACTACAGACCGGTGGCGCTGACATCTGTGGTCATAAAGTCTTTTGAAAAACTGGTGCTGGCCCACCTGAAGGACATCACTGAACCCTCACTGGACTCTCTTCAGTTTGCCTACAGAGCAAACAGGTCTGTGGATGATGCAGTCAATATGGGACTGCATTATGTTCTGCAACACCTAGACAGACCAGGGACCTATGTGAGGATCTTGTTTGTTGACTTCAGCTCAGCTTTTAACACTATCATCCCAAAACTTCTCCTGCCCAAATTAACTGAGCTCTCTATGCCCACCTCTGTCTGTCGGTGGATCAACAGCTTCCTAACGGACAGGCAGCAGCTGGTGAAGCTGGGAAAATTCTCATCCAGTACCTGCACAATCAGCACTTGCGACCCCCAGAGGTGTGTCCTCTCCCCACTGCTCTTTTCCCTGTACACGAACGATTGCATTTCAGAAGACTCCTCTGTCAAGCTCCTAAAGTTTGCAGACGACACCACACTTATCGGCCTCATTCAGGACAGTGACGAGTCTGCTTAGAGACAGGAGGTTAAGGAGTTGGCTGTCTGGTGCAGTCACAACAACCTGGAGCTGAACACGCTCAAAACAGTGGAGATGATAGTGGATTTCAGGAGAAACCCCCCTGCTCTCCCCCCACTGAGCATCATGGACAGCATTGTGGCAGCAGTGGAGTCATTCAGGTTCCTGGGCACCACCATCTCTCAGGATCTGAAGTGGGACACTCACATTGACTCCATTGTCAAAAAAGCTCAACAGAGGCTGTACTTTCTTTGTCAGCTAAGGAAGTTCAGCCTCCCAAAGGAGCTGCTGAAACAGTTCTACACCTCCATCATTAAATCAGTCTTCTGCACTTCAATAACTGTCTGGTTTAGCTCAGCTACCAAATCCGACCTCCGAAGACTACGTCGAATAGTTCGGACTGCTGAGCGAATCATTGGTACAACCCTCCCTACTCTCCAAGAACTGTACTTATCCAGAGCGAGCAGAAGGGCTGCTAAAATCACTCTGGACCTCACACCCAGCACACTGCCTCTTTGAACTTTTACCTTCTGGTCGAAGTTACAAAGCACTGCGCACCAGAACAGCCCGACACAGAAATTGCATTCACTACTTTTTAAAATATATTTATTATCTGTTTTTTAGTCCTCTGTAATTCTGTTGCACTGTAGAAGCTCTGTCACAAAAATAAATTCCTCGCATGTGTGAACATACCTGGCAATAAAGCTCTTTCTGATTCTGATTGTACAAGGCGAGGCAACCTGTCTGTGGTAAGCTCTGTCTAGGATCCTCAGGGTTTCCTGGCACCTCTTATTCTGCCTGCAAAGGTCATCGTGCAGGAGTTGTGCAGAAAGACATTGGGCTGGGATGATACCATACTATCTGCCTTCCAGAAGCAATGGAATCATTGGATTGTTGAGCTGGACAAAGTTGCTGAATTTCAGGTGGACAGATGTTTTAAACCTGTGTATTATGGACTGCCCAGTCATGCTTGTTTGCACCACTTTGCAGATGCATGTGAAACTGGGTATGGCACAGTTTCCTATCTGAAGATGCTGGACAGTGCAGACAAGGTTCATGTGTCATTTTTGATGGGTAAGTCCAGAGTAACACCATTGAAACCTATAACCATACCACGTTTAGAACTTACAGCAGCTGTCTTGGCTGTCAAGATGGACATCATGTTAAAGAAGATGCTGCAATTACCATTGGAGGATTGTCTTTTGGAGCGACAGTACAACTGTTCTCAATTACATAAAGAACGAGAACAAACGATTCCATACATTTGTCGCTAACAGAGTGTCCTTCATAAGAGATGCAACACAGCCTCAACAGTGGAGGTATGTACTGACTAAGGAAAATCCAGCACACGATGCATCACATGGCTTGAATGTGGAATCTTTTTTGAACAGTAAACGGTGCATTCTACCATGAATGCAAAATTGCAACATTTTAAATCATCTCTGGAACGACAAAGTTTGACTGTGGACGATATTTATAAGGCTGAGATTAACATAATTTGTTGCTCTCAAACATGGTAACACCGTTAAAAGAAACCGTTCTGTCTATAAACTGGATCCTATGTTGAATGATGGAGTGCTTTTGGTAGGAGGAAGACTTGGTAAGTCAGCTATGCCAAGCGAAAGAAAACATCCCATCTTGTTATCTGAAAATCAGCATGTATCACATCTCATACTTAAAGACATTCACGAACAACTGGGTCATGGTGGCAGAAATCAAATGCTCTCTAAACTTCGATGTAAGTACTGGATAACAAATGCCAACTCTGTTTCCAGAAAGATCCTTTCTAAGTGTGTAATTTCTAGACGCTTTATGGGAAAGCTGGGTAAACAAAGGATGGCAGACCTTCCAGTGGAAAGAATCACTCCTGATTTACCACCTTTTACAAATGTAGGAGTAGATTACTTTGGCCCCATGGAAGTAAAAAGAGGACGTGTACAGTGAAACGCTATGGAGTGCTTTTTACTTGTATGGCAAGTAGAGCTGTTCATTTGGAAATGGCATACTCACTTGATACTGACTCGTGTATCAATGCTTTACGCAGATTTATCTGTCGTCGTGGACAAGTTTCTTCTATGAAATCTGATAATGGGACTAATTTCATCAGTGCTGAGCGAGAGCTAAGACAGGCACTCAGTGCACTAAACAATGAGAAGATTCAACAACCCCTTCTACAAAAGAGAGTGGACTGGAGTTTTAACCCACCTTCAAGCCCTCATTTTGGAGGAGTGTGGGAACGTTTACTTCGACTGGTAAAGCAAAGTCTGTGTCTTGTCCTTTTTATCCCAAAAAAGTATGGGATATGCAATTAAATGGGTGTTTAAATTGAGGTTTTGTATGTATTTGATACCATTTTGAGTTAATATGCAAGGCTCCATATATTATGTGAATTTGTAATTGTTATGCCATTTTGTCAAACAATTAAGGGGCTGGTGTGTAGAGACTATATAACTGTGGCTTCACTGCATGGAGGAAGACAGCGTTGGTAGGAAGCACACAGTTTTTGACCGTAACTTTCACCGTAGTGACCATAATTTGAGGTAACAGAGAAGTGTGAATTATATATTAAGGAAAATTGATTAAGGAATTCTGTTGATTGGAAAATAAAGACGTTTTATTTGCATCTATTTTGCTTACGGACTCTGACTTTTACGCGTTTAAAAAACTAGCTCACTCTACCAACAGTAGCGGCAATGGAAAGCCGCTACTAATATATATATATATATATATATATATTAGGGGTAATAACAAAACTGTGGTAATAACAAATATTATGTGGTAATAACAAAACTTTCATGTTCGCTTACACGGGTATAGCAGCCAGTGAAGTGGAAGGCCACACCAATACTGATTCTTCAGAAGAGCACAGTGGCAAACAAAGTCCAGACATTGAAACTGAAAGACGGGTATACGCCGGTTCCCAGCAATCAGGGAAAAAAAATCAAATCAACATGAAAGGAAAAGTTTGGAAAAAAATTAAACCACTGCAAGGATCTTCATACATGACAAATTCTTTCTACAAATTGTTCAAAACTAATAATTCATACTGTACACTCTTAAATATCAACACATTAAAGCTGCTTCTAGCAGAAAAAGGAATACTCATTCCCTTCATGCCAGGCCAAATACACATTCATCCGCAAAAATATACCTGATGACAAAGTCAAATTTGTGAGAATATCAGTACATCAAAAATGTCTCAATTAAACAAACTATCCAAGAAGAAAAGTATTTTTTTTGTCATTATTACAAATTAAAAGAGGACAAAATTGCCAAAAGACTTAATTATGATCCGAGTCAGCATCACTATCAAAGGCTACAATCAACATCAACAGCAGGACTTCTGGCTGGTAACATTACTCATTGCCTAAACAAAAATATAATAAAAGAAATAGGTGCAGAGGTAAGAAAAAAACTGTGTCTCCATTACGACACTTTAATGGAAATGCACTTAATTCTAAGTGTATTAAGGGAATGTGACCTTGGCATCAATCCTTTCAATGTACTCCTGTACACTGAAACATCCATAAAAATTCTCATACAACATCTGCAGAAGAAGGCTCCAGTTACACTTTGGATGCTACAGGTGGGCTGGTGTCCAAAGTGGCCTGCCAGCCAAAAATTGTCCTCTACTACCTCCTTATACTTCCTGGGAGTGGTCAGGATGCACCTCCTCTCCCAGTATGCAAAATGGTTTGTAATGAGCATTCCATTCCACCAACTAAATTTTGGTTTATGCAGTTTGCTGAAAATGCACAACATTACACAAATAGAAACGGACTACCGTTTGGCACTAATACAGAGTGTTCTTCTGTCATTTAACAAAGAGGATATCAACAGTTATCTGGACCGGTCCTACAACATTTGCTTGGGTAAAAGAACATGGGAAGGCATTAAACAACAAACGGTTCTTCACCTGTGCTCTGCCCATGTGCTGAAAAACATCCGACAAGCTGGCAAACAGAGGATAACGGACTTAGAGACTTAATTACTTTTTGTTTTGCGCGTCTCTAAACTGAGTTCACTTGACGAATCTAGGAAGCTCTTTAAACCTCTTTGCACAGTCCTGTCAACTCCCAAGTTCACGAAAGGGGTCAAAAAAGTGTGTATTTTCTGCAATCCTTCATTTAATAAAAAATAACAACGTGGGGACCATTGAAGAGCCAATCCTGGAGGACAGGGGCAATGGAAAGAATCATGGATCTGAAGACAATTGTGGGGAGATCACCATTTACATATAAAAAAAAAAAAAACATCAAACAAGGTACTGTCAGATGAGGACAATAAATACTACTGTACAGGAATTCTCAACTTTTTTTTGACATTTACCTGGCAATCTTTCCTTTGTGGAGTGGTCTAATGTTGGGAGATCTCGATAGGTATGCTTTGGATGTTCCAAACAAAGACAATGCCAAAAGCTCAAAAAGACCAGGGATACAAACCATGTGGAGAAGTGGTGTGGCATTGTTAAACATTCAATCTTTCAAAAAAAAAAAAAAATGCGTCAGACCAGGCACATTCGTGAGGCAGATGTATGCATCACTCCAAGCTAGATACAAAGAACACATTGTGCACCATAACCTGTCCCCAGACTGGCTTTTAAAGACCACTGGCGAAAGATCTTTCCCTAATGTCACGAGACCTGGTGAAAAAGAAAGATAAGCAGAGTCAAATCAACTAAATCAAAGGTTTATTCTACTACTGAAAAAAAGATGCAGAGGGGTGAGACCAAATTACAAGTAAAGACCCTTGGAACCTGACCAGTACTGGAGCCATCTGAAATGTCATCTGAAGCAAAGGGCATTTCTTTGGAAGATGAGGTAATACAATTGTAGCGAATGTCGTGTACGCCCATTACCAACTAAGGGTTGTTAAGAGGTGTATAAAAGGCCATCCAAGAATAGGGGAAATTGTGTCATTGTTCAGCTGAGTCTCTGTGGTGGGTGTTTCACTGCCGTACGTCTGTATGCTGCCATTTAAGCCCTTTCTCTTTCCTTAATGCATGTTTTGGGTTTAATTCAGATTTGTGAGCTTAATGGAATCACATTGCATATTGCTGAGCTTTTCCTTGTGATATTTGTTGACATTTCTGTGCGCTCCCGTGACTGCTGTTTTCCCATTTGGTAAGTAGAGCATTTTGCCTTATACATCTTGTGCATATCGAATAATTATGAATATAAATTGATTTTATTTTTTTACTTGGTTATTAGTATGGACGCCTTCCTCTGCCGGAGGAGTGGCTGGCACTCATGTAGTCGTATGTGAAACCCCTGTTGTCAACTACTGTATATTTGAAAGGTATGTAGGTTGATTTTGCTCTGTTTTACCATAGATTGAATTGTAGCCTTGTGCGTCTTCACCTGCTTTGGCACACGCTGGATGCTGCTGTGGATATTTGTTTTGTTTTTCTTTATGCTGAACTGTTGTCTCTTTCTCTAAGCCACTCAGCGCAGGTACATGACAGCCGCTTGACGCTGCATACATGTCATTCATTTGTGTGTGCTAGTCTCTCATCTTCATTTGAAATAACAAACTTGAGCTTGCAAAATATGTGATATGTAAACAGCCTTCGAAGCAGTTTGTTGGTGTTACTATGTGTTACTGGTGGTGCAGGAATTTCCACAGATTCCACGAGAAATCATTGTGAACCCTACCAAAGAGTTGATGTTCCATTGCAGAAAGCAAATGGCTAAAGAAATTTTGCCGGCATCAGGTAGGGATGCAAATAGCTTAATAAAAATCTAAACATTAACAAATACATACATTTTTGTACTTTAAGTGAACACTAATATTATGACAATTGCAGTATCAAGAGAGGACTACAGTTCTTTGTGTGGGAATTAAGATTCTACTCAAGTGCAAGAGCACTAAATCTGGGCAAGTAATATTATGTAATGTTTTTAAAGTTTGTTCAAATAAAAGACATTTAAAAAAATGTTTACTGTTTTGTTAGGTTCAGTGCGACAAGTGCAAACGGTGGTACCATGTGACGTGCCTAAATTGCAGTAGTATTCAAGAATACCAAACATGATTATGTGATTTATGTATTTAAATGTTTGTATGTATGTACGTGGTGAATTGTTTTTCATTTCAGAATAAATTTGTTTAAATAATGTTTAGGTAAAATCTTATGTTGTAAATTACTCATCAACATGTCCCCTGAGACCTACAAAAGTTCAAAGCAAACAAGGTTCCCGACTCGTTCAAAGTCCAAAAAATAACGAACAAAAGTCTTCAAAAAAGCAGACCATATGGCTTTAGTGATTTGATTGGAATATTCGCAAGCTACGAGAATTCTTTTGTGCGCACATATCCAAAAATAAATACTTTATAGTTTATTCTATTCAGTGATAGAATAGGGTGCATGTTGTGCCTCTGATGTTTATTCTCAAATACGCCTGTGCCTTGTTTCAAACAAATGATTAGGGGTTTGAACGTCTTTGTTGAGCGTACTTTGCCTACTGCTCGACTCTTTGCACTCTTGCTTTTTATATTTTATACTCTAATTTTAACTTGAGCCTATCAGCACAGTGCCCAAACAACATAGCTTGAAGATCAACATTAAATCTACAAACTTTCTGGAATACAATTTTACTAACAAGAGTGGAATTATCAACTAAACAATCCTCCTGCTACCAGCTGGAGACGGGAAAACACAGGCGGCTCAAAATGCCTCTGGTTTGGATTGATTTACAATCTCACTGCTGCACAAACTGCCACAGACTTCTACAAAAGATTGCAGTTTTTGAAACAAAGTTTACTTGCAATCTGACCAGCACTGCCGAATCTGCAGGACCGCTTCATCGTGGACTGTCATAGCATACAGCCGGTGAGTTCAGTAAATCCACTCCTGCTACTGTTTTGAACAGAAAAACAAAATGAAACCGTTCAAAATGAGCATGATAACCGATGGCATAAACGTGGTGCGAGATCAAAGGGTACTCGCGGGGTCAGATCACGAAGACCATATGCTGCTGCATTAGTGTCTTCTACCCCCCAAATATAGCTTGGATCACACACGAGATAAGAACACTTAGGGCCCTATCATAGACCTGGTGCAATGCGGCGCAAGGCGCGACAATTGTTTGCTAGTTGATGAATTTATTAGAACATATGCTTGTTTGTTGTAAAAATTTGTAATAATGACAAAAAAAATACTAATTTGTGAATCTCCTTACTTCCAGGTGCAGCTTTTGCAGCTTTTAAATTTTCTTACCACTTGGTTTTGAGTGTGGAAACATCTCCATTAGAAGGGGTATCTACCACTTCCCCTTAGCTCTACGCCTTCAAGCAAAGAGAATTGGGACACCTTCACGTGAACGTGCAAACTGAGGGGTAGGAGGAAGGGCTAAGGGGTAGATTTGTGATTAGGCCTTACAAACACAGCAAACATACATTGCCAGCTGAATGAATGAAATCTGAATTATATGAAAAAAAAGTTTTGTATTATTTAATGAAAAAACTAATTGTATTTGTGAGCGTACTAAGTAAAAATTGTAGTGCAACTTCTAAAAATCCTTCCTTTCTCTCCTTTCTTTGCCTTTGGAAAGCAAGCTTGTAAAGGGGTTTACCAGTTGCTGATGTGGCCTGGGGATGCTCAGATTTTTATTAAAATGCAGTGCAGCCAAGTACAGCCTGAAAAAAGAAATATGTAAATGACAAACCATGACAGGACTGTGTGACATTGTAAAAATAAATTTCAGATCAATGGCTTTACCTGCATAGCATCTCCAGAAATGGAGATAACAATTTTTTTTGGTGCAATCTGCAGTATGATGCTGTGGAAAGCTTCAACAATCGATGTCTGGTGGTGAGGACTTAGCTTGACCATATCCTTCAATATTCTTTTGTTAGAGAGGACTTTCTCCAGCTTGTGGTAACGTTCCTAAATGTGAAAATGTCCTTAAGTTATTACAGTAAGAACTGAAAACAATTCTGAACAAAGAAACATGTTCTGTTTTGCATTAGTTTTATCAGAAAAAAATATTTTATTTGTCTGTATACAACTTACCAGCTGATAGCCATTTGTTCTTGTCTCTGCTTATCCATGGCGGATGCAGACAAGCCGGTGTTACAGTTTAACTGGTGACCGTGTTAACTGGTGACCCTTTCCAGATGTAAACACTTCACGTTTGCAGATTGGCAGATTCGTCACTTTTTCCACAGCAACAAAACATACCCATACCAAATAAATATCCTTATTACTTGGTGTCAGTGTCATTGTAAACATTATTGATTGCAATATTTGTGTCGCAGGACGGTATACTGTATAACCAAAATGGGTATAAAAAAATATATATAAAAAAAGTTATGTTGTCAACGGGATTCAAACTCGTGTAGTCAAAAGCTTCTGCATGCCTTGCAACCAACCTAGCCAGTTGAGCTACTCAGCACTACATGCTGTAGGCACGGTTTTGATATCTTAATCAGTCATGTTATCTCTGCTACACTTGTGTTTATTTGTTTTCATGGACTCGCATTAACATGTTTCTACAAACTCACACGCTGATATTTTCTGTGAAAAGCTTTGGATGACAAAACGATGTTTTACATACAAACCATGTTTAATACTTGTAGACTCATGCTAACTCCTGCTTTTGGACTCGTGTTAACCTGTGCCTATAAACTCACACGCTCATATTTTCTCTGAATAGCTCTTAATGACAACACTGTGTTCCATTAAATAGTATGCGATATAAATCAGTCTTTTTCCCCTGGTTTCTGTTTATCTAAACAAATTTTTTAAATAAGGATAAATAAACAAAATTTGTGCACAGGATTCAAACTTGCAAAGAAAAGAGACACATTAAAAGACATGACAATAATCCAACAAATTGAGCTAGCCAACACTGCAGTGTGTTTGGTAGTTTTATTGTTTTCTCACAAAATTGAACTGAATGACTGAAGACAAATCGATGTTCTTCTGCAATATAATCAATGTATTAACTTGGTCCAATTTGTACCAGACTCAGTGTTTAAACTACCAGACAGTAATATGTTTTTCTGTGATGCTTTTATTGTTTTTATTATGGACACCTGGTCAGAAAAATTGCATTTTGCATTTGTCTGTAAAACAAGATGCACACACAGCAAAGAAAAAAAAAACATACATAAATCCACGAAAGCAAACAGTAACACTGGACAGTATTGTATTAAGTATATAAATAAATATTATTAATACAGTTTGATACACTCTTGCTAGTTTTGGACAAATTATTTCAACATATTTTTGAGTTAGCCTGTTATCTGTTATCAAAACCACTGACTATGTAAAATACAAATGCAATGATCATTTTTATTAATGAGGTTATCTGCACTAGGTACCCTAATTGTATTCCCTAAATGAATAAACAAGATCTTTCTAATACTATTTTTTGTTATTGTGACATTGTTATTCTTTGTTATTGTGACAGTTTAACTATTAATTGCATGTGCTTAAATAAACTGATGAAAACAATTTTGGTTTCTTTATTGTCAAGTGTTTGAAATTTAACATTGATCAAAGATGATAACATGTTAACAAGTGTGTTATTCAAATGAATATTGGATGCACTCCCTCCATCATTTTGGCCAAATTGCTAATATGTGTCCATAGTGCCAGCCTTATTAACAAGGTAATTGACAAACTTATATAACCCCCTTCCATACTCAGTTTTGTGTAGCGAGTTTGGTGGTTTGTTGATGATTGGATAGAAAGCTAATTATTTGTGGTGTTGGTAAGCTATAGACTGATAAGTTAGTAAAGGTATAGTATAAGTGTAGGTATAGTATAGTATAGTCGAGTAGAGTATAGTAGAGTGTAGTAAAGGTAGGCTATTTAGCTAATTACTATTTGTAATGGACCCTAAAAAAGTAAGAGAGCTGACTACCTTCCTGTTACATGGCCTTTTCCCGGGTGGGTCAACAAAAAGGGAGAAGTTTATCATTAAAAGGAGAGCTGAAAATTACACTATGAAAGGTAAGAATTCAGATCATATCAGTTTTACAGGCAATGGTGTAAATGTGGTGTTCATGTCAAATTAATTTGATATCCAATCAGATGGCCAGCTTCATGTTTGTCGAAGGCGCAAACAGGGAGAGCATTTGGCCAAAGTGGTGATTTTCTCCAGAAGAGGCCAATGATATATTTGTTGGTCTCCATGCCAGTGATCTGGGTGGTCACTGTGGCATGGAAAAGACCCGTGATGCCATCAGCTCCAGGTTCTACGGGCCTGGTATGGAGGAAGACATTTGCAAATGGGTAAGTTTACTTATTACTTAATATTTGCAATTAAAATACATAGTACAATTTGAATAACCTCTCCAATAAACCAAACATATTACAGATAGCTCAGTGTCCTGAATGTCAAACCAGAAGAGCTACTCTGAAAGAAAAATCTTCATACATTCCAATTGAGGTAAATATTAAATGAAGATTGCATTCCAAAGCTAATCAACAGTCTGTCTTTAATGCCGGAGAATTTTTTTTTTCTCCCAGATTTCAGAGCCTCTGGAGCTGGTTGGCATGGATCTGATTGGCAAACTGACACCAACTGAGAGGGGCCATCAGTACATTTGTGTGATGATTGATTATTTCACCAAATGGACCGAGGCCTATCCTCTGAAAAGCAAAAATGCAGAGGAAGTTTCAGGGTGTATTTTAGATTTCTTTTACAAATTTGGTGCACCCAAAAGGCTTTTGACAGATCAAGGCAAAGAGTTTGTCAATAAGGTAAGAGTTGATAGTTTATTTCTAAAGAGAAAATTGTTTTTTTATGGGTTTATTCTTGACACATTTTTTTTTCTTTTTTCAGATTAATTTTGACCTTTGTCAAAAACTGGGGATAAAGAGAAGCTTATGTTCACCATACCACCCCCAAACAAATGGCCTTGTGGAAAAAATTAACAGGACAATCCAGAGGTATGTTCTGCACTGTTATTTTCATAGTTGCATGTACTTGGCTAGCTTTAACAAAAAGCTAAATTTTTAGAGTGCTAGTGAAGTTGGTGGGATCCAATCCAAAGACCTGGGACACTCATCTACAGGCAGCATTATTTGCCCTATGCACAAAAAACAACTCACCACACAATTCTCACCATACTTCCTCATGTTTGGACGGGAGGCCAGGTACCCTTCAGAGGTTCCTATGGATTATGAGGTTTGTGTTATACAAATGTATTTACTAAATTTTGTGTAGTCATATAGCTAATTTTGGGTGTGCTTTGTCTCAGGTAACAGATGAGCAGGTTGAGAGAACTGTCGCTTCAGAATCTTTATGTCCTGGCCTCCAAGACCTGCCAAAGCTGCATGATGTAGTCCAGCAAAATGTGGGTAGTGTCAGGGAAAAGGTAAGGAAGAGGAAGGCGCAGGGTGGTCTGGAGGACAAATTTGAGGTGGGGGACAAGGTTCTGAGACAACCTATGCCAGGAACAACGAAAAGGGGGGAAAATGGAAAGCGCTAAGCTGGGGCCTTTCACTATCATAAAAAAAATAGATGGCAAAAGTGTGGATCTGGTTTCAATAAAAGGAAAAGCCATCCACAAAGTAAATGTTGACCAATTAACACCATACATTGAACCAGAGCCCAGGGTACCTCACAAATGGCCTTGCACAAACTCTTCTGAAAGCAAGTCTCCTACTTCAAGTCCTTCTACATCAACTGCGCCTGTGAGGCCTTCTATCCTTCTCACTAGTTAAGGTCCTACAAAGACTGCTTCTCTGGGTCTCCTCTCCAACATCCTGAAGAACCAGCGCCATCTAAGGTGGCTTCCCTAAACCCTCCAGTTCAGCTTTGCGATTCTTTAGAAGGCTGTAAGTTAAGATTTTTTTTTCTTCCCTCTAATTACTTTTTCTGTTCCATCTAATTTCTTTGTTTCTCTTTGCTCCAGTGGTTGAGGCCATCTGGGATGGTAAAAAACGGGGTTTTGTGGAGCAAAATGGGACCATACAAGATATTTTCTGAAACTATAGAAAATTATCTTGGACCTAGAAAGGAGTTGGAAAGTGTTGTAAGTTATTGAACTTTTTAAGAACAGACTTTTTTTCACAACTAATTGACTGATTTAAATGTTTTGCAGATTATTAATGCATATCTTACAAGTTTAGTGAGGGAGTACGGCACAGAGGGTAGGAGAGGCTTTGTTATAGACTCCTACCAAATGACTGCAATGTGGCATGGAAGTAACAAAGGCCTAAAAAAGGTAATAAACCTTCAGTCATTTTTACAATGTAAATCTTTTGCTTAAGTGAGTCTTTGCTTATGATCATGCAGCTGGATCCAATGGATTATGATGTGCTGGTTGCAGCCTTGTGTGTTAATCACCACTGGACACTTGTCGTAAGTGGAAAAAGACATCTTAAGGTAAACGTTGTAATAGCTTAGCTATTCCTTATAAATATCTTTGTATTGGTGCACAATCAAGGTCATTTATCCAAAAGAGATGCGATGCATCTATGTTGACCCATTTGGAGCCAAATCCGAAGCAATAAGGAAATGCAGAGATGTAACTCTGTGAATACATGCTGTCTGTCTGTGTGGGTGGGGTGAGGGGATTTGGTTCTCTCTCTCTCTCTTAATATGATACCAATTTAATTTTATAGAGCCTTTATGAGACAGATGGGTGTACACATTTCTAGGTGGACATGCAACACCATTGTCCATTCCCAACAGGAAGACAGTACGTCCTGCGGTGTATTTGTGTGCAAAGTAAGTTTAACTGTAGCAGACATTTTAACTATGTAACCCTAAATTAATGATTCATCAAATCCCTCTCTCTAAAACAGTTAGCTGAATGTGTCCTTAAGGAGGAAGATCCAATGTTCGCAACCGATGAACAGGGTGTGAATGTTCTTCGTATGAGTATAGCCAAAAAGCTTCTCAATGAAACTGGTAAGGTCTGATAGTGTCTGCAGTTTTGAGAATATTGGATATTAGTAACTTGATTATTGTTACATGCAGATGACCTGTCCAACCTCTGTAGGGCTTGTGGGGAACACTCTACACATGAGCAATGGGTCTGTCAATGATGTTTATAAGGATGAATATTTATGAAAAGACGTTCACAGAAGTATTTTTCTTCTCTCCTAACAGATTGCATGCACTACATGTGAGAAGTGGTTCCACTGGAAATGTGTCTCTGAGCCTCAGATGGAAATTATTTTTTTTTTGTCCAGCATGTCTAGTGTTTTTGTTGTCTAACAGCCACAATAAAGCCTCCAGTGAAAATGTTTTTTTTTTTTTTGCAGTGTTTTTCTTGATTTGGTTGAACAAAAAATAATATATGTGGTCAACTTGGTGATGATCAGACTTTTTTTTTTTTTACCAACAATTAATTACAAACAATTTAATTAGACCCATTTCTAAAACAAACTTAAACAAATACCAAATTACAATATAAATAGAAGTGTAAAAATTTACACAATGTAAAATAAAGAGACATTTAAGTGTACAGCAATTTAAGAACGCATTGCCATAAACAACAGAATGAAATTTTGGAAATTTTAAACTAACATAACAGCCTACTGCTTGTGGGTGTAATGTTTAAGATGTCTGAATTCAGTTAACACATTTCATCTTAAAATTATATTGAAAAGGTGGTGTTGTGCTGAATGAGCTCGATTAAAAGGTTTCACTTGTTGACTAAGGTTTCTGCTTTGAAATAATCCAAATATAGTTAGCCATAATGTTTCTATTGGTTTAGGATTAATGATCCTAAATGTTTTATTTGCTTTATAAACATCTCAATTGAAAGCCTTTAAAGTAATTAGGGTAACGTTATTACAGGGTAGGGCACATATTCCAGGAACAGGGATTTGTAATCACTGTATTCATTTTTTGTGAGATTGTTCTGTGTACATGTGTGAGCATGGGACACAAGTTAACATGAGTCAACGATCATTTAAAAAAAACATGGTTTAACTGATCATGATGTTAAAACAATAAAACTACCAAACACACTGCAGTGTTGGCTAGCTCAGTTTGTTGGATTATTGTCATGTCTTTTAATGTGTCTCTTTTCTTTGCGATTAAGAATCCTGTGTACAAGTTTTGTTTATTTATTGTTTATTTTATTATTTATCAGAGAAAATATGAGCGTGTGAGTTTATAGGCACAGGTTAACATGAGTCCAAAAGCAGGAGTTAGCATGAGTCTACAAGTATTAAACATGGTTTGTATGTAAAACATCGTTTTGTCATCCAAAGCTTTTCTGAGAAAATATCAGCGTGTGAGTTTGTAGAAACATGTTAATGCGAGTCCATGAAAACAAATAAACACAAGTCCACAAACGTAGCAGAGATAACATGACTGATTAAGATATCAAAACCGTGCCTACAGCATGTAGTGCTGAGTAGCTCAACTGGCTAGGACGGTTGCAAGACATGTAGAAGCTTTTGACTACACGAGTTCGAATCCCGTTGACAAATAACTTTTTTTAATATATTTTTTTATACAGTATACCGTCCTGCGACACAAATATTGCAATCAATAATGTTTACAATGACACTGACCTCAAGTAATAAGGATATTTATTTGCAAATTTTCAGGCACCTGATCTTCAAAGATAAAACTCAGCCATTTAAACCTCTGTTGCTCATTTGCAGGAAGATGATGAAGGCTCTGGTGTTGAGCCTCAAGCTGTAGTCACACTAGAGTTTGAGCTTGTGAAATTCTGTTGTACGGCACTGCGAAAAGGGGCGGGATTAAACAAGATAATTAGGCATTTAAAAAAGCGAGTGATTGCTCCATGTTTTTAATTTCTGTTCAGAGAGGTCATGTTTTGATCATGGATTGGTCTCACGCAGTCAAATGATGCGAATGATTGCGATTTTTTTTTGCACCTCAGCGAAATGCGTGATCCTGCATTTCTGGTCTGATGCATTTGCGTGCGTATGAACAGAAGTCTATGGAGCGAAAAGTCCAGTGTGACCGCAGCTGTACATCCAAAAATATGTGCACCTGTCAATCATTATTGGTGGGCAGGGGGACCACACTCTATAAAGTTGCGGTCAGTTCATGTCACAGTGTATTCACGATACCTACACACGTCTGTCCAAACTTAAAAAGTAGATTTTTTTCACCATGGGTGCCCTTAAAGTCAATTCTAGTCAATAATTTTATCAACACCTTGATTTTATGCTTTTAAATGAAACTTGGCTAGATGACATTTGTAGTGTAGCAGTCCTGAATGAGGCTGCTCCTCTAAACTTTGATTTTATGAGTGTTTGCAGAGTAATTGGAGAAGTGGATGCATTACTGCTCTGTTTTAAGATGTCTATGAGTGTAAACAAGTGTCATTTGGTGACTATTTGTACATTGAATATCTGGGTATAGCAGTAAAGGGTGCTCCACACATTTTACTGATCATTATCTACAGAGCTACAAAATATTCTCCAACTTTTATTGATGATTTACAGAGCTGTTGTCAAGAGTAACCTCTGAGTTTGACCATTTTACTATTGCTGGGGATTTTAATATTCACATTGATAATCCAGAAATCAATGCTATAAAAGAACTTATGACTGTTTTAACACTTTAGGGTCTACACATTTTATCAACTGTTGTTAAGGAGTTATTATCTGATCATTTCTGTATTTTCTTTGACATATCGATCACTCTAGCCATTAAAGACAGATCTGTCCCAGTCAGAAAGAGATGCATAAATGCGAACACTAGTGAGCAATTTATGAAAGCCATATCGCTAGCACCAAGCATAGCTGCAGACTCTGTTGAGTGTCCCCTTGATTTGTTTTACTCTAAAGGTAAGAATGTCATAGACGAAATTGCTCCTGTAAAGTCAAGAAGAGGACTGGGACACAGAAAGCACTTTGGATTAAGTCAACAGCAGTACAGAATGATAAAAAGACAGTGCATGTGTAGGAAGATGAAACTAGTAATCTATTATAACATCTCTAAAGACAGTCTTCATGCTTTAAATGTGGAAATAAACATTGCTAGCAGACTTTCTTTTCAAGCCTTTTGAACAGCAACCTAAATAATGCCCACACTCTCTTTGCAACAGTAGAGAGACTCACAAACCCTCCCCCAGTAGGATTCCCAGTGAACTACTCTCTGAAAGCAAATGCATAAGTGTGCTTTTTTCTTTACTGATAAGATCAATAGTATCTGAAAGGCCATCAAATCAAAATGGTGTTTAACTGTTCAGAAATGGATCTTCTAAAAGTGGTAAATGCCTCACTTCTCTCAGGGACTTTTCTAAATTTACTTAAAACTGCAATTGTTAAACCACCTTGAAAAAGAGCAACCTGGAGAACACCCTATTGACCAATTACAAGTCAATTTCAAATCTCCCTTTCATTGGCAAAATCATTGAAAAAGTAATTTTTAACCAGGTTAACACATTCTTTAGCTCCAAGGGATGTTTAGACAATTTTCAATCTGGTTTTAGAGGACATCACAGTACAGAGAGTGCCCTTATAAAGATAATTAATGATATTCGCCTAAATATGGAGTCAGGCAAACTAACAGTGCTGGTATTACTTAATCTGTCAATCACAACATACTTCTGCATAGGAAAACTGGGTAGGGCTGTCTGGGACAGTCCTCAAATGGATCAATCTTACCTTGAAAAGAGAGGTTACTATGTCAGTATAGGTGGACACCCATGACATATGAAGTCCCACAAGGTTCAGTTCTGGCATCTCTCCTATTTAACCTTTATATGCTCCCACTGAGCCAAATAATAAGGAACCAAATCTCCCACCACATTTATGCTGACACTCAGATCAACTAAGCCTTACTACCTAATGACTACAGCCGCATTGACACCCTCTGCCAATGCATTGATGAAATGAACAGTTGGATGTGCCAAAACTTTCTTCAGTTAAACAAGGAGAAAACTGAAGTTATTGCATTTGGGAGCAGAGATGAGGTTCTCAAGGTATGTGCGTACCTTGGCTCTAAGGGTCAAAAAAACAAAAATAAGGCCAAGATTCTTGATGTTATTCTAGAGTCAGATATGAGTTTTAGTAGTCATCTCAAAGCAGTAACTAAATCAGCATACTATTATCTCAAAAACAATGCAAGAATTAGATGACGGGCAGTTTCCGTGCTGTGGATTGGGTGGAATCCATATTGAAACTGTTTGTACAGGTTGTTCTGAGATAAATGGGTTTGCAGTTGTATCGCTACAATTTTTTTTCTGAGGATTTTGAAATTATATGGTAGATTAGAAATGAGTCGTAAGTTATTAAAATTAGATGGGTCTGAGCCCAGTAACTCTAGCTAAATGGCTTACATTGATTTTATTGAGAGAATAGCTGTGTTTATGAAGGCTAAAAAACAGCAATAAAAGTTTGGAGCTGTGTCTATGTCTACCAGGGCTTATAAACTAAAAAAAAATTCAATCGGTTCACTCAGAGCAGAATTTTTTTTTTTTTATTTCTGTTCTTGCATTCCTTATTAAACAAAAATCCTGTATCGTTAAAGAAACATTTATAATATGAACTTGCTTTTGGTTATATCTAGGTATACCGGCTTTGCGCACTTATGCACGCTCTCCCTCACCAGCAGCAGTTGATTGACAGGCTGCTGAAACACGCCACAGTTTTATTTGGTGCCGATTTGCTGGTTGTTCCTATTTTTAAAGTGTCTTTCATTTTTTAAATCTCTCAAATTAGGCTAACATAATCTCCCTCTAATATATTTGTTCAATTATGTGCTGTAGGCTATTGACCAACACCCCCTGTATACAGTTTAGGCTACACACTGCAGGTCTACAGTTCGGATGTGTTATGAATGACATTTTTTAGCACAAATGACAGGGCAGGAATTAATGCTGCTTTATTTATTTATTTATGACATCATTTAAATTGATTATTAAACAGTTTACACTAGGCCTACATCTGCTTTTTCACTGGCCCACCACATTTTATTTTATTAAAGTTATTATTATATTGACTTGAATAGCCTAATTAATCATGTATAATATAATTACTAACCCGTCGTCTAAAATCTTAAAATAATAAAATGTCCTATTATTTTATTTGTGGCTAGAGCTTGATTAATTTGATTGACATCCAATGAAACCTTTACTTCGCCTGACTGAATGTGAATTACACGCAACACTGTATTTTGGTAGCACAAAAACTCGCTCTGGGGTGCGTTTCCCAAAACCATCGTTAGCCAACTTGGGTCGCAAGTTCCGTCGAAATAATGTTCCCAAATCCATCGCTCCCACGAACATTCGCAAACTACGTCGCAAACTTGAGCCCTTGAAACGACACCTCTGGAGCTGTAGTTGGAAAAAGTTCCTGGCTGTGTTCTATTCTCACTTATCCCCCATATGCCCTATTCATGTAGAACATTCTTACATTCAAAGTTGAAATTATTAAAAAAAACATTAAAGTCATCTGTCTTAGGTGTAATTTGCTTTCAAAGTATTTTTACAGTTCAGTTTTAGCGAACTTCATGTTTACAATTGCGCCCCATTCGCAGTGCACTTTGAAAACATTGATATCATGTAGAACACAGCCTCATGGCGAAAGCTAACCTATAGGCCAAAGAGGAATTTGTTACATCTCCAAAGCTTGTAAAAATAAGCATAGCATACGTTAATTATTTTAATTTATAGTAGGTTATTTATTAAGTATCTGTACTAGATATGACATAGGCCTGTTGGTTAGAACGTTCTGCTGTGGTTTGCATATGTCAAATTGTAAAAGTAGACTTAAAAAAACAAACAAAAAAAACAATATCCTACTTAATAATAAATATTATTAATACTAATATTAAAGTAAATATATTTATAATAAATCGCCTCATTATTTATTTCTATGATTTATATATGATATTAGAATAGTGTTAGCTTTTGTAAGTGATTTTATGTTTTAGAATAGAATATGTAATGTTCAACTTCTCAACAATATTAGTAAAGCAAACACAGGCTCTATATGTGATATTTACATATATTTTAATTAATATGGAAAGTGAGTGCATGTTTTTACCAAAACTAATATTGAATTTTATTTTAAATGTGTGTTTGTGTAAAACAATATAATTTGCACAAAGAAATAATGAGGTTCTTCTCTGTAGTTGTTACTCCACCTCGTTTAAAGCATCATTATGGGCGTTTTACAAAATAGTTATAGCGTAAAAATTTGTTAATTTCAGTGCTGTTTTGACATTTCGCAAGGGCTTCAGCTGGTCCCGACCTCAGATTTGCGACTTGACGTTTATGTGGCGTAGGTATTGATGTCTGGATGACAGCAAGAGCGAGATAAGACCAGATTCAATGTGCAGCTGCACAGTTTCTGCAAATTTTCGATTGAAAGCCGAAATATTGCCAGAGAGACAAAGTAACTTTTGGTTTTGGAAGACAGCTGTTTCAATAATGAAAGACACAGTTGGTGGGAACACACACACATACACAGGATACACTTAGGCCTATTTATTTTTTTGATTTTTTTAACATTAAATGTACAGTAATTAAGAGTAAAAAAAGAAAAGCATAACTTCGGAAAAAGTGCTCACTAGCAGCGGTTTCCGTGGTTAACAGTGGTGCGTCATTGCTAAATCTCTTGTTTTTATCAGAAAATAAGATTGTATAGCCTATTTTAGTTAGCCTATTTAGCGTAATATAGTTTAGTTTAATTGGTGTAATTAATAAATATATGCTTTTTGGATTGAGGCATAGGCCGAGTATAAAACATAATTTTACTTAAATACAAAAGATTTTGCAGTTTAGTTTTTTTTTTTGATGATACTTTATTGCATGTTGAATGTTACAATTACAAATATTTTTATTAAATAAGTGCATTCCACAAGATATATTTTTTGGTGTAAAAATATAAAAAGTATCATTCTCATATTCTTGTCTTATTTATCTTTAATATAAATATAAAATTGCATACAATGCAATGCGTGGTGCACCTAAGAAAAAAAGGCTCACCAAGGCAAAACGTCTAGCCCTGTATTGGAAAGATTAATTGATAGATTGTTTGTGCATTTTAATAACATTGACACTATACTTTAACGATTGATTAAACTAGGGATGCTAACGATTACTCGATCATTTATTGTCGGTAGGCCTAACCCAAAACCGATAGACCTTATCGATTAAGCATGGGCATTTAAAAAGTTATGCTTTACGCTGTGAGACGCGTCTCCGATTTCACACATTACATAATGAAGTGTGTGCAGTTTACATTACCTTATGGAGTCATACACTCTCTTGACTTTGCATATTGGGGAGACATAAAACCCTGTTATGCACAGATCTCATTGATGTCCGCTGGTGCTGCCATTAATCCGCGGGTCAAGTAATCAAAAAGGCTACATGACGTTTAATTATGGGTTAAGACCAAACATTGGTTGTGCAAACTTCCTCCTACAATACATGTACTTCCTCTACAATATTATTATTATTATTATTATTAAAGTGTTTCAAGCTATATTATATTTTTATGGACTGGCATATGCCTAAATACGCATCACGGCCAGACATTTATAGTTTATATAAAAAACTGTGATCTTTTTGCGGATCATATTGCATATTCGGTTAATTCTTCAGTAGCCTTGTAAATAATGTATTTTATTAATAGATTGTTTATAAGGACTAAGCTATTAATTACTGTAATTCTCCGAATGGAAAATGATTGGGTGGTTTGATAATATATCATATCATTCAAAACTTTATCTATCATGTTTATGATCTGCCCCTCATCCTTCAATAGGCTATTACAGATCAATTTAACAGATTTGTCATTAACAAAAGGATTTTCTTTATGGAGACCCATCTAAAAAGAATCGACAAGTAATAATTAATTTAGTACTAATACAAGTTAACAATAACTTAAACCCAAACATACCTTTGTACATGAAAGAGCAGGTTCTCTGTAACCTTTAAGACAAGCTCATTGCATCAGAAACGACTCTCGCTTATGACGTCTGCTTCGCGGGCATTTAACGTTGTATGCGTCACTGTTGCATTTGTAGACATGCTTTAAATGAATGCTTTTTGTCTCCCAAATTCATATAGTAAAGAGAACGATAAAATAACGTTATTAACCGGTTGACTTTAAACGTTTCTGTTCAGATCTTTTTTTCATTTCTGTTCCTGCAAAATGTCATTCGTTTCCATTTTTCGTTTCCGTTCCTTGAACCGGTTCAGAGCCCTGGTGTCCACTAGATCCTTTCATAAGTGCAGCAGCTCTGTAAGTTCATAAACTCCTCCAGAAATCTAACCTAGATGATGGAAGCTTTCAGAGGTGCTTCTGACTGAGCCGAGCCCAGTTTGATGAACTGTTGTCGATGTTGGCAGGGGTATTTCCCCCCCGGGACACTAACAACAGGCACTACGTCATAAATCACTCTCCTACAAGAGCAAGCTCCTGATTGGTTAATGCAATGCAAATGTTCGCTGAAGTTCAGATTTTCAAACTCGAGCGATTGCCACAAAACTCTTAACTCGCGCCACAGGATGTCTATTCGCATCTTTGCATTGACTTAACTTGTAAATCACTTGCGCTTGACGTTTCTTCCGCGTCTAGTGTGAATGCAGCATATGACTTACAGTCCAACCGCAGACGCAGGTTGAGTAATTCAGCAACCGAGTACGAGAGCAATCCGATCGCGGACTTGTAAACAAGTGTCAGGAGTCACCAGGCAAGCAGAAGCCAGAGGTTTGCTGGACAGTAACTTGTACATTGTGCAGGCAGACATTGACAGCTTAGAAACAGGTGAGCAAAAACCAAGAGAACCACAGGCGCAAAGCAGGTAAAATTCATTAAACTCAAGCAGAAGTGTACTGAAACAGCAGAATTGTCTAAGTTTTAGGGTTTATTAAAGTCAGATCAACTGTAAATGTTAATCGTTGAACAATATTCAAAAAAGTGTGAGCAATGACAACAGATCATGTCAGCATTCACTCAAACCAGATGACTGCCGTGATCTACTCATACGTACACAACAGAGCACCGGTTTGGGTCCACTTCAAGTATTTGTCCAGCTTACAATGCCGAAGCGATGGCCTTTCCTGCTAAAGCCTGAAAGGTTAAAGAAGACATGGTGAAAGACTTTATTCACAACGTCCTCTAGGCAGTCTAAGCGAAACAGTCCTTTCTTCACAGCAATGATTCAGAGCACCAGAAAGGAGTACCACAGAGTGGTGGTGTTCGTCCTGGAGAAGCAAGCGATGTTCAGTCTATCTGAGAGGAGCTGCAATGTTGTCCATCTGCGAACCATCCAATGTGGCCTGAGTAAGCCTAACCTCACCCTTCTGGCGAATTAGTCTGACTGCAGCACGACTTGTGTTGCAGCATTGCTGGCTCGGTTTGACTATAGGGACTTTCTGTCTTGGTTTCTCAGATGCAGATGGATTTGACGTTCTTTGCTCCACGGGCACCAGGGTGGAGGCCTCCAGCCTGTCGTTTTTGTGCTGCACAACCCTGAAGTGCAAGAGGATGACTGGCCGAGTTCATGGACTTGGTCCTGGACAAAAGATGGGGGTCACGTCGCAATTTGTTTAAGGCACTTCTGAAGCAGACATCGTAGTTAACCTGCTTTTGTGTTTTATATGTGGGAGAAATGCACGCTCGGTTTCGGCGATCTGTGAGCAGGGTAGTCAGTGTGAACGGTGCTCACTGTGAGCTGAAGGAGTTGTGGATCAGTGACATGATAGGAGAGATTAAGTGAAGCTGTGGGACACCAATGTCAACGCAGCCGAGTGCTCCAGATCATAGGCCTTCAAGAACGTCATGACGTGGTAGAAAGATAGGTGCATCTGCCTTACCTCGTGTCTCTCTAGCACCATGAAGCAGATTGCTGACATGGAGGAGAGCAGAGCAGAGGGCAGGTGGCCTGAAACAAAATTCAGCCAAGTTCAAGGGCAGTGAAGTAATGACCCATTGCCGCTTTTCTGGATGCCATTTCTGGCAGGTGAATTTTTGTGAGAATTCTGACTATCACCAGTGCAAGAGCTGCCGGATGAAACGGGTGTCTTTGCCTTTTGCTGTGGACCAAGGCGGCGCTGACTCCCAATGGACTTTTATCATTGTTCAACGATGCAGAGGCCATTGAGGACCACTTCTTTGTTGTAGCGAGAACCAGTCTGCGGCCGAGACGGAGCACGCTGGTGTATGTAATAATTAGCAATACTATAAATTTTAATTATTATTAATATGAGAAAATCATCAATAAAGATGATTTGGCACAGACATAGCCATCTACATGTGAATAAGAACATTTTTAGATTAGATTTAGATTAGATTCAACTTTATTGTCATCACACATGTACAAGTACAAGGAAACGAAATGCAGTTTAGGTCTAACCAGGAGTGCAATAGCAGCAAGTGCAGGATACAGGTATAAGTTATAAAGTGCAGTTATAGAAAAATTATGGTGATATTTACAAATGGATGTACTATGAACATTATATACAGGTTGTGTTAGCTATGAACAGAGATTTACAATAGATGGATAAATGTACAGGTTGCTATTAATAATCAGAAGTGTGCAGATAGATAAACATAATTACAAATGTATATGTACAGTGGATGTGTACATAATTTACAAATGTACATGTGCAGTAGGTGTGTACAGTTCAAATAAATGAATCAGTGCAATGAATATGTGCAATTTTTAAATGTGCAAATGTTAAGTAGTGCAGTGATTATGATGAGTCTGAGTTATGAGGAGAGGAGAGTGGGGTGTATTAGGGGGGCAAAAAGTCAGTGGGGAGCAGAGTTCAAGAGGGAGACAGCTCTGGGGAAGAAGCTGTTCTTTAGTCTGCTGGTTATTGTCCGGGGGAGCCTGAAGCGCCTGCCAGAAGGCAGGAGAGAAAACAGTCTGTGAGCAGGGTGAGAGGAATCTTTAAGAATACTGCGTGCTCGGCGCAGACAGTGTTTCCTCTGGATGTCCTCTATGGCTGGCAGTGTGGTCCCTGTGATGCGTTGGGCAGTTTTCACCACCCACTGCAGTGCCTTACGCTCCGCAACAGAGCAGCTTCCATACCAGACTGTGACACAGTTCGTCAGGATGCTTTCTATTGTGCAGCGGTAGAAGTTCACCAAGACGGCTGATGACAGCTGGTTCTTCTTAAGTTGCCTTAAGAAAAATAGGCGCTGGTGAGCCTTCTTGACCAGGCTGGAGGTGTTGGTGGTCCAGGAAAGGTCCTTGGAGATGTGGGTCCCCAGGAACTTGAAGGATGATACAGGCTCGACGGCCATCTCATTGATGTAGATGGGATCATGTGAGCCTGTTCGTCCCTTCCTGAAGTCCACAATGAGCTCCTTGGTCTTGTCGGTGTTAAGGAGCAGATTATTGTTGGTGCACCACGTGGCCAGATGCTGTATCTCCTCCCTGTAGGCAGTCTCATCATTGTTGCTGATTAGACCAATCACTGTGGTGTCATCTGCAAATTTGATGATGGCGTTGGATCTGTTCACAGGCCTACAGTCGATGGTGAAAAGGGAGTAGAGGAAAGGGCTCAGCACACAGCCCTGTGGTACACCAGTGTTGAGTGTGACGGTGGTGGAGCAAATGTGGTCTGATCTAACATTCTGAGGTCTGTTAGTCAGAAAGTCCATAACCCAGTTACAGAGAGACGTGTCTATATCCAGGTCTCTAAGTTTGATCATTAACTTAGAGGGTATGACAGTGTTGAATGCTGAGCTGAAGTCAACAAACAGCATTCGTGCGTATGTGTTTTTATTGTCCAGGTGTGTGAGTACAGAGTGCAGTGCTATGGAGACTGCATCTTCTGTGCTCCTGTTGCCACGGTAGGCAAACTGATGTGGGTCCAGTGTGGATGGCAGAGAGTCTTTCAGATGTGCCAGGACCAACCGCTCGAAGCACTTCATGATGATGGGTGTGAGTGCTACCGGGCGGTAGTCATTCAGGCATGTTGGGCTGGAGTGTTTCGGCACTGGCACAATAGAGGTGGTTTTAAAGCATGTTGGCACAGCTGCTAGGTTAAGGGACAGGTTGAAAATGTCTGTGAATACCCCAGCGAGCTGTTCTGCACATGCTTTGAGGACACGCCCAGGAATACCGTCTGGTCCAGCAGCCTTACGCACATTGATCCGACTCAGTGCGGTGTAGACTTCTGAGGAGGTGAGTGTAATGGGTGAGTGGTCGGTTGAGGAAGTGATCCTGATGTAGGGTTCATTATTGTCTCTTTCAAAGCGGGCATAAAAGTCATTAAGCTCGTTCAGGAAGGAGACATTTGTGGCTGTGGGTGTGGAATGGCTGGGTTTGTAGTTGCTGATGGCCTGTATGCCCTGCCACATGCGCCGAGGATCAGAGTTGGAAAAGTGCTCCTCTAGCTTTAGCTTGTAGCAGTGCTTGGCCTTTTTGATGCCCCTCTTCAGATTAGCCCTGGAAGTGCTGTAGGCCTGTGCATCCCCTGATCTGAAGGCAGTGTTGCGTGCTTTCAGCAGGAGGCGCACCTCCTTGTTCATCCATGGCTTTTGATTTGGGTATGTGGTGATCTGTTTCTGGGTTGTTACACTGTCAATGGTGGTGTTGATGTATCCAGAACAGAGGAAGTGTAGCTGTTAATGTCTGTGTGAGAGCCACATGTGGCCTGGGAAGCAAACATACTCCAGTCTGTGTGTTGAAACCTGTCCTGGAGTGTGGAGTCTACCCCCGCTGGCCACACTTTGATGGTCCTCACTGATGGCTTCACACGGTTGATGAGGGGTGAGTATCGGGGGGTGAGGAACAAAGAAAGGTGATCTGATTGACCCAGGTGGGGGAGGGGGGTAACAGCATAGGCTTCAGCCATGTTTGTGTATACCTGGTCCAAAGTCTTGTTTCCCCGTGTGTGACAGAAAATGTTTTGATGGAATTTGGGGAGCACTGTCTTTAAGTTTGAGTGATTAAAATCCCCCGCAACAATAAAAGCAGCCTCTGGGTGAGCAGTCTGTTGTTTGCTGATGGCTGCATGAAGTTCATTCATAGCAAGCTTTGCATCAGCATCGGGTGGAATATAAGCAGCGATTATAAAGGTGGAGGTGAACTCCCGTGGCAGATAAAACGGTCTGCATTTGACCATCAGAAATTCCAGGTTAACAGAGCAATGTCTCCCAACGATGACAGAGTTTGTGCACCACGCTTTGTTAATATAAATGCATAATCCTCCGCCTCGGGTCTTACCGGAGTCATCCGCCGCTCTGTCTGCTCGGAATGTCTGATGCTCAGTTAAAGATACAGCGTTGTCTGGTATCCCGCTGTTTAGCCATGTTTCTGTGAAAATCATGACATTACAGTTCCATAATCTTTTGCTGTGGTTGATGCGCAGTCTAATCTCATCCATTTTGTTCACCAGGGACCGTACATTGGCGAGGAAGATGCTGGGTAAAGAGAGCCGGTGTGGTGTTAGCTTTAGCTTAGCTCTTAGCCCGCCGCGCTTCCCCCGCCTTTGTTTACGTTCGCGTCGCCGTCTCCGAGCACTTCTGCCCGGCCGGACGGAGCGCTCAGCCTCGGGTGTCCTGGCGATCTCTGGGATGAGTCGTAGATTGCTGATAAAACTGTCCGAAATGCACAAACCAATATCCAAGATCTCCTGTCGGGTGTACGATGTAAAGGCATTACTGTTCTGCACGAACAGACCCGAAATGAGCAGGAAAAATACTGCAAAATTGCAGAAACTGGAGAGACGCCGAGCCTCGCGATGTGTACGCGCCGTCATCTTGGTCTAACATGAACATACACACACGACAACATTACATATGTTCTAGAATATTGATATAGCTATTAAAAGAAATGGTCCAGTTCTTTTCACATGTGAGTGTGAAAAGTCTTTGAAGCTCGCTTATCAAGATCTTTACTGTGGTAACTCTGGTCTTAGGTATGTGACATGACAATACGTCTGTTTGATCTTCCTCCATTCGTTACACTGGTGATGGCTGCTGGGAAGCAGATGCCAGCAAAAGAGACATCTGGTGCCATGAAGACAGTTCGGGAGAGGTGCCAGTTTCCTTATTTCAGTTTAATGTTTAGCATGTTTTTGTTCAATAAATGTTTCCCTTTTAAAATGTAATCCTATTTGTTATGTTATGATTTCCTTTGAATATTTTTTTATTAAAATGCTGGCCAGTGGAGGAAAAAAAAATATATATATATATATTTTTTTTTAAGTAATGGTAAGCAATATGAAGAATATATAGCAAAAGTGAAAAGAATGGTCTCCTATTGCTAGAGTATACAGCCACTTAAGGCTGAGTGAACATTAAAATTTTTAATAAATACATTCCTCAAAAATAAAATATATAAAAAATAAAATAGGCTCTTAAACAATTGAAAAAAATTGTAGTTTTTGTTCTATGCTGTTATAATGGTTTGGCATGTCTATGTTTTTATTATGGGGAAAAACAAGAAAGTTGCATAATGCTCATTCAAGCTGCTAATATTAGTGTGAGTCTTAGAAATAACTGCTACTCTAAATTATTAGTGATGATTCTATTTAGTAGGGTAGTCTTGACGCTGCCATAATTCATGCATTTAAGGTGAAAGTAAGGACCTGTCTTGTTTTCTTCTTTAGTTGCAGGCTGCCTATTCCCAGCTAGTACAAGACCAGTGTGCCACTGGCAGACTGCGGTGGTCCACCAAGGATATGCTCATTGTTATTACAGCCGACCACCAGCGGCTGCCGCCACTTTTTTTTTTTTTTTTTTTAGCACTGTTGGCCTTGATAGTAGTAGTATACACATTTCTCATTAATTCAGAATGTTTCCTAGCAATGAAATTTATCAGACTGTACTTAGGATAAAGGAAAGTGAAAATATGATTGTTTCAGCTTCGGGGTAAACTGAGACAGACCAGAAAAATCAAAGGGGTAAAGTAAACCAGCCGGGGGTAAACTGATCCACTTTTTTCCATTTTAAAACTACCATAACAATAAATGTTGTAAGAGTCTGAATCCTGACAGCTAGCTTGACAACTACACATTTCAGAACTAATATCAGACTAGTGAATTATGGATTTGGGATTGGTCAATTAAGCACATTTGTTTTTCTAAAGACTTGTAAGTAACTCTGAACAAAATCAAATACAACAATCTAATCCAAACTATTTGAATTTACATTCGCACCTGGATTAGAACATCAGCCTACTGTCATACTCTACAACTCCCACTTGTGTTTCCCTGGATTCTTCTTAGAAATTGTGTACGTACATCGCCGCCAACCTAATTTCACCCACATGTTCCTGGATCTCTGTTTTATTAGCCAATCAGAATTAAGGGATACGTTTATCATTTATGTGAAGTTTAGGCTTATGGTTAGGTTTACACACTTCTGATAATTGTTATTGAACTATTATTACCCTCTTATTTTGGTAGTAATTTACAGTTATGGTTGTGTTTAGAGGTAGGGAATAGTTATGGATAACATTTTACAACAAAAATGATGTTCCAGGATAAACAGAGATGTTAATCCAGGATCAGATCATACTTGGTAAAATCATGACATGCTTATCTCGTCATCCTCAACTTTCTTAACCATGTCAATGTAATAAATGCTTGTGTTTTTGGTTGCAAAGTTAACTATGACAAAGTCTCCCACAGACAGATCTGTGTTTCTTAGACCACTACTCTCATCCTTAGAGCTCTCTTATCATTATAGACACATTATCAACTGAGACAGGCACATCACTTTTTTTTTGTTTGCTGAGTGTAACCACAGATAAAGGGTTTAAGATCTTAGCTCGCTGAAGCTGCGGTCATACTAGACTTTTATCCCCATAGACTTCCATTCATACGCATGCGAATGAATCAGACCGGAAATACAAGTTTGTGTGTTAAGTTTTGCAGTTCACTGCATTGCAAAGTTCAAGCTTAGTGAACTCTGACGTGTGAAATTGCAACACTTGACTGTGTGAGACCAATCGAGGATCAAAACATGACCTCTCTGTACAGAAATTTAACATATGGTCCAATTGCTCACTTTTTTTAAATGTCTAAAAATCTTGTTTAATCCCACCTCTTTTCCCAGCACTGTACGACAGAATTTCCCAAGCTCAAACTCTAGTGTGATTGCAGCATGATGCATTTGGGTCTTCTCCTTAAAAACCTCTCCCTCTGATGCAGTGCAGGTGGCGGTGATCAGTGTCAATGGGGTGTGTCCAGGTGACAGGGATTTGGCTATCTAGGGACATGGGATTGGAATGCTCGCCACAAACTTTGCAACTTTTAGCCTTGCCAAACTTTTTCAAAAAGTTAACATTGTCTTTTAATCAAGCTCCAATGTACATACTTTAAGTTTTACTCTGATATCAAATCTTGATCTGTCAAATCCCAACTTTTCTTTAACATTGCAGACATGCAATTAAAAAAAAACTTTAAACTATACTTGTATTACTAAATTGTTTTTTTTTCTTTTTGTTTTAGCAATAGAAAGTTTTATAACTTGACACCAATTTTAAAATCATGCGTTAAAGTTGCAAAAAATAAAATATATATGTGGCACTGCATTGACTTGAGCTTATGTGCAACAAACGATGTTGTTCTCCCCACTGTCCTACTGAGTAAGAGAAGCCCCAGCCATTGAGAGAAGCATCTGTCCACATACTTAAGGCTCGAAGGCAGCGCTGCAAGACCTTGATCATGCAGAAAGGATCCCCCAAGGACAAACCCCCTGGATTTGAGCCATCACTGCAGGGGTCTCATGTTCAGCTGACCAAACAGAATTATGCTGGCCGCTGCTGCCATGAGGCCTAACAATCTCAAACTGTTTTACAGAGATGAAATGGCCTAGTTTGACCATATGTATGGCTGACTGAATCAAAGACATTTGTGGCAAGGACAGATGTGCTTGCATCGTTATGGAGTCCTATAGCACACCTAAAAAGGTGGTTTTCCTGACTGGAACACGCACTTTTTGTGGTGTTCAGGCGAAACCCCAACCTTCTCAAATGGGCGAGAATGACATCTTGATGCCAAACTGCCATATCGTGAGTCTAAACTAGAATTAGCCAATCATCTAATATGGGATGCAGTCCCCTTTCCTTTTTTCAGAATGATGAAATATCAGCTGTATAACCCTGACTAAGTGGGGGAACTTCCTGTTCCACAACCAGACCCTGTTCTGGCTTCACTATGGTGGGTGTAATACCATTGAAGTGAGATGGACGTGCACAAAACTGTATTTTGTAGCTGTGGTGGAAATTCATTAATATACATTAGAAAGGTCTGTTCTTTTATTCTTTCATGGTGTTTAAGTTAGACCAAGTGTGACCACATCTGTTTATCACCAGATAAAATCTGGATAAGTACATGATGATTTAACAAGCTACATGTTCAGAAAGGATGTAAGACTGAAATGTAGATGATCAAAAGTGAAGTTTGAGCACTGATGTACCTGTAATTCATCCTGTATGTCACTGATGACCTTGTGGGTACTACAAACTAGATAAAAAGAGAACGCGCTTTGTTTCGGCATCTCACTCTGCAGAAACCTGCGTTGCTGTATGATTGTCTGACCTTCTTTGCAAAAAATAAAACCTTAAAAGACACTTTGTGTAAGAATTTGTCTTCTTGACCACTGAGAGAGCCTCCTTAAAGAATATTGCCACTACAGTAGCCATGTTCCACCGTGAACAGGACCCACTGAGACACCATTGAAAGGCGTTTTTCCATGCCACCAAAAAATGTACTAGGGTTATCAGCCTCTCAAGACCAGCCTCTGCTTGCTCTCGGACTCTCCAACAGGGGGTGTCTGAGGAACGCCCACCCTGAGAGGATATTTTTTCATGGGTATTTTCGAGGAAGGCTCAGGCTGAGAGAGCGATCGCCAGGCCCTCGTTTTCTGAGGGGAAGCCCGAGACGTGATGCTCTGATTTTGCTTTGCATAACATGAGAAGCCTGTAGATGGCTGGGGCTGTTCGTTGAATTACGATAGCAAATCTGTCGATTACTCTTCCTGGCTCAATGAGTTAACAGATTCCTTTTCAATTGAAAGAACAGCAAGGTTGGGAAGTCTGTCCTGACAAATAGTTTGCCTCACCTATGTATGCAGGTGTCTCAGGGCACTAAATGATCATTCACCTTTACAGCTGCTGACAGGCAGTGTTAGTACAATCTGAAAATGTTTTTTGAGAGATAAGAACATGTCACAGTCCAGCAGGCTGTAAACACAGTATATTTTCTTTTATATATATATATTTTATTTAAGATTTTTCTTTTTTAAATACAAAAACAGTACAAAGGAAATACACTAGTATAAACATAGAAACCCCAGCGATAAATCAGAAAATAAAAAACAAATTAAAGTAAATAAATAAACAAATGGGGGGTATTTACCAATCAAAGCAATCATAATGTTCAAATGTAATTATCGGAGTATGAACAATTGTTCCAATAAATCGATGGCATAGCATTAATCAGTTTTGAGGAAGTCCAGAAAATGTTGCCATGCTATTTAAAATTTGGTACCAAGGAGTGTATCCTTTCGAGCTGAATTACTTAATACAATTTACCCATCCACTCTTTGAAACATAGAGGGTCAGAAGTTTTCCAGTTTAAAAGTATCCTTTTTTTTGCAAGGGTTAGGCCCATTAAAAGAGGATGTTGCTGGGACTTTGGAAAAGTGCCTAATGTCACAGAAAATTCAAGAATTGCAAGACAATCATCCAGCTTAACCTCATGTTGAAACCTTTGAAAATAAATCAAAAATATATTTCCAGAAGAACCAAAACATGTGAGATAAAGAACCCTCTTCTGTTTTACACCTGTCACAGATATGGAAAATATAATCACATATTTTACTTTGTTTAGTTTTTGAATACTACATCCTATGAATTACTTTACATTGTATTAACCTGTGCCTCGTGTTTATTAAACAATCACGCACACTTTCAAGACATTCATTCCAAATTTCATCAAGCACTTCTTCAAATTCCATAGACTAGGCTTCTTTTATGTTTTTAAATATATCTAATTGAAAAACAATACAGCGTAAAAGTAGATGTCTAGAGCTTGGATTTGCAATTAAACATTGCTCATATGTGCTAGATTTTGGTTTGTCAACAAAACCTAGGATGACTGTTCGAACATAATGCTTTACTTGCAGGTACTGAAAGAAAGTCAGACCCTTGGAGTTTAAATGCAGTTTGCAGCTGACAAAAAGTGGCAAATGTACCATCTATGTACAGGTCGTCAACAGACTTCAAACCTTTTTTTTTTTCTATATCAAACATATGATTGTTTGTTATAGGCGTGAGAACAGATACGTCAGGTTAACATGTTTTCTTATCTGGTTGAATATCTATATTGTTTTTTTCATTATTAGATTAGATCCAATAAGCGTTGATTAGGGACACAGTTTAGAAAAAAGCAGGACTGAAAGATGTAGTTAAAGATAAGTGTTTCAAGCCTGAGCCATGAGGGATCTGGCAGTAAAATAATATTTGCTGCCCAAAAATAAAATTTGAACACTCAAAGCCCCAGACCTCCCATCTGAGTAGGCTTATGTAAGGCCGTACTCACACTATGTACAGTTGCCTTGAACCGGGCCAAAGCACGCTTGTCCCCCCTCTCGTCTCCCCCGATGGCCCGCACTCACATTACATTCGGGCCTGGGCACGCTTACGTCATCAATGATGCTGTTCAGTAAGCGATCTCGCTCAGCACAGTGGAGATTTCTTTAGTTATATCATTTAAGTCGTTTGATTGCGGTGACACGCAGTCTAATATTTCGCTTTTGACGCTCATAAACAATTATAAAGTCCTCGTGCTGCAGGAATTAGGAAGTTTGCTGAAGGCACAGCTGACGTGCAGTAAGGGATTTGCAACTTTAATCTCGACAGCTTGTGTTCATTGAACAGTATGAATGATTAATTAATCCATATAAAACAGTCCCTTAAAAGTCACATCTCGCTTTCAGTTTCGGGCTTAGACACGCTTGCACTCAACACTGTAAGCATACTGCGATCATAGATAACGGAAGGGATTTCCAGTGTTTGATATTTTCTTTTAGTTTCCCAGTTCTGGCTAAAAAGTTTAATTTGAATATCTGCTTAGGGTTTTTAGGAACCACAATCCCAAAATAGTCGAGTCCAATACTGAATCTTAAATCTTGGTCAAGGACCATATTGTCTGGTTTCAGTCGTTTATGACTGCCTCGAGGGTTATTCTATAGCCAATTCATTCAGCAGATGTTCTAGAGACCCTTTTACCAAATTTGGGCATAGCCTCACCCTCCATGGTGACCGCTTATGGGAAGTGCCATTGGGATTGACCAAACCAGATCACTTAAAAACATTCTGCAACATTAAAACGTTGCTTTTTGCATTAGCTTGCTCCCACTGGCTGCTGCTGCTCTCTGCCCCGTTTTGCTTGCTCTCGGACAGCGTACCGCCACATGATTGGGTCACCACAAACTTTCCATGCAAACTCAAAAGTCACTAAAGCTGACTCACCAACCAGTCAAATGTGCAGTGTTTCCTCGAGGCCAGCCGGTGAGGAAAACTCAAGATTTCCAGCGCAAGCAACAAACTAATGTTGTCTCTTGCTGATCTGATGCAAATTAATCTTAAGCAGTTAAAAATAAGCCAAATCTCTGTTTTTGTGGTTTCTCAGATGGATTCTAAGATCTAGTAATAAGTTCTAGAATTAATTTGGAATGGTTGTCCACTCATTTTGCATCCTCTGAACTGCCTCTGTGAAATTGTGTGAATGTGTGTGCACTTGTTTATTAAGTAGTTAGTTTTTATGTATCATAGTGTACAGATGGCCACTGAGAAGGCGGATTTCTTAACATGGAGTGCCGCAATGTATCAGGCCACTTTTAAAAAAAAAAACCTAACATTTTTGTGTTTTTCGCAATATACATCAGGTGGCGCAAGGAACAAACAGTTTTTAATTGTCGGGCCAGTGCGAGCAAATGCCCCCAAAATCAAACAGCCAACTAAGGTCTCAAGTTCTATTCATTAATTTTCTTTTTGGCATAGTCCCTTCATAAATCAGGGGTCACCACAGAGAAATGAACTGCCAACTTATCCAGCATAGGTTTTACGTAGCAGATGCCCTTCCAGCGGCAACCCAACACTGGGAAACACTCATATACTTTTGCATTCACACATCTACATTTCAGGCTTCTGGATAACTCTGTAACACAGGGAAATGAACATCAGATTATCACAGCATACACAAAGTACTTTGTATATACATATACTAGACAATATACTGTATTTTAATATCGCTACAGATCAACATTTTATTATCCAATATATTTTTAAACAAACATTATATATCATATGGGATAACTTGCATACCATCATGTTCTTGTCTAGGTGACATCATCTCTGAAGTGTACCCCTGCTTAGGTTTATTGGACAAAGCAACTGTAAGGACAACAAACAAAAGAGAAATGTTTTAAAAGGAAAAAAGTTATGTTTTTTACAAATTCATATTTAGTGTATATTGCTTCTATTTTTAAATGAATAAAAAAAAGGGTTATTACCCTCTAATTCAAGGTCAATCTCATCTAGAGATTTTCTTTTGTAGAGAGCTGTCCACACACTCTTTAGCCATTAGCAGTTTGCTTATTTTTGCTAATTGAATCATGTTTTCTGTTATAATAATCACGATAAACGTGTATGTCATGTCCCATAAATTTTGCTAACTGATCCAACTCATGATCGTTTAAGTTCATTAACAAAGTGTCGCTATGGGCTCTCTAAGTTGAGTTGAGGTCAGCGTTTCTGGATGTTTTGCATCACAAAGATTTGCTAATTTTCGGAGACAGTCCAAACCTCTTATATGAAAGTTTGATTTTGCAAAAACGTATTTGTTGTTATACCAAAGGCCATTTTTCTGCATCCTGTGCTCTATGAAAAAAAAATCCAGTGCTCTTGTTATCTCTTTGGTAAGCACCACTGAAACATTTCGCCCTCTTTTCCCTCTTATCACGATTGAGAAGTCATTACTCAGGTCATGTTCCAATATTGAGAGGCACTGCATAACATCGTCATTTAGGGCCTATGTGTTTTTATTTTCATATGTCTCAAGTATCATTTTAGCTGCCTCGCCTTGGTATCTCCAGTTAAAAATAATAATTTGTGAGAGGATGCTTCACTTAGCATGGTGTATGCTTTGAGATCACAGCTGTAGTGCCTGGACCATCTAATATGTCCCGTACTTTAAGAATTAGCTCATAAGTTCGAATTAATTGAAATTAATTCTCGGGGATTCAAATCAGAAGATTCGAATGACTGGCTCACAGTCAGAAAGAGGTTAACACGCACACTTATGTCATCTATTGGTCCACCCTAATAGAAGTAAGCAGCGTAACTTTATCTTTAGTAAATCTATGTTATATTATTACTTGGACAACAATAACAATATACACAGGATTTCACAAGCAAGGTAGCAAGACCATGTATCTAAGGCAGTAACTTAGAAACACATAAAAACACAGACAAGGATCTTAAAATGAAACAAGTTTTTTAAGGTACACACACAGTAAACTACTCTACGCAAAACAGACAAACATACGGATACACACACAAACAGTTCTGGAATGAGTTGAATCCTTGAGGATGAACAACTAACCAAACGTCTCGCACTTGCTAAGTTCTTAGCATTGCAACCTGAGAAAACCACCAAGCAGAGAATCTGACTAGGATTTACTGTTAAACTCAATTAACACCAGCTTAAAGCAAAGTTGGTTTGTGTTTACTTTTTACTTATTTATTTACTTGTGTTGTGATGACCAGTCTCACTCATCATCTGGTTGAGGGGAACCCCGGCGAAACCGATTGGTCACAGCGCATTGACGTGGTTGGGCTGTCCTTTGTTGGAGAGGGATTTTTCTTCGTCTTCTAGAGCGTGGGACTCGTTGTCCCGGTGACGGAGAGTTTGACTTCAGCACGTGGAAAGTTTGCTATATGGGGATTCCTCAAGTGACTTCTCTTCGACAGAATTACGAGACTTAGAAAGTTAGAGTTCAGAGAAATTGAATTCCGAGTGTTCACAGGAAAGCGGTTATACAAGCAGAACAGGGTCAGACTGAGTTCATGCGAGTCGTGAACGTAGACAGAAGCAGCTTGGACTCCTGTGAACGGGGTCTCGTTGCCATAGTGATGTTACGGCGGACAGACGCAGGCCTTAAGGAGTGATTCTTCTGTAGGGGTATTTACAGTTTTAACCCAAAGAATGACCAGTCTGTCAGATAAAGAAAAGCCTGAGTCAGAGATTCAAATAAATAAATAAATAAAGTTTACTAAAGATAGTTTGCAGTTTTATCAGCAGAAGCCAGCTTCAACACTCACAATGAGTTCCTAGGCCGCTCTGCTTTACAGTACAACAATGCAGCAATTATACTCTTTACACAAGTCCAGAAAAGGTGGGATCCAGGTAAACAGTTCTCATTGGTTAAAGCAGAAATAGACAATTCTAAATGTGTGCGTCAAGGAAGAATTGTATCCAATTACAGATATGGATAGTCTAAATGTGTGCGTCAATGGAAGATTGTCTTTTTGACTCCAGATATGGATGGCATGGTTGTTGGGGGTCAGGCCAACCCTAAACTATTAGGAGCTGATCTTCGACCTGTGAAAAGCTGAACCATGTAGGCATACATATACGCAAGAGACAATCTGTTATGGCAACTCAAGATTGTTTCTTGTACTTTCAGCTGACTTATCAAACTAGTTTAAACCTGGTTTAATCAACTTACAGCTACAACATCCTCACTACACACAAAGTCTATCTAGCATAAAAAGGAATTATTTTAACAAGAATTAACAACAAAAGTAGTTAAATTACTGTAGACAATTTCAAAAAAGAAGAACAGGTGTTCTCTCCCGCCAGCATCCGTAATCCTGCTCTAAAGACGGAGAGAAAGAGAGAGAGATTTCCATGACCTATGACCTAGTTTGTGTGTCTCCTGGAAACAGTTAAAATAAACAGACAAAGAAAGAGACAAAGACACTGCATTCTTACACAAGTCTGTTCAACTTATTCATTAGTTAAAAAAAAGACTGTTAAGAGATGGACCAACGACACAGAGCAGGTCTTACAAGCCTGGTTTGAATGCACTGATTGGAGTGTTTTTGAAGCTGCAGCCACCAACCTGGACGAGCTCACAGAGACTGTAACATCATCAGTTTCTGTGAGGAGTTATGCATCCCTACCAGGACCTACTTATCATTTAACAATGATAAACCATGGTTTACACCAAAACTTAGACAGCTTCGTCATAAAAAAGAGGATACCTACAGGAGTGGGGACAGGACTTCATACAATCAGGCCAGGAACACACTGACAAAGGAGATTGGTGTGGCCAAGAAAAGCTATGCCAAAAAGCTGCAAAACCAGTTTTCTGCCAACGACCCTGCATCAGTGTGGAAAGGCCTGAAAGATACCAAGAATTATAAAACGCCATGCCCCAGTATCGACAGCAATAAACATCTTGCAAACAAGCTGAATATGTTCTATTGTAGATTTGACACCTTAGAACAGACACCTCACGCCCGCCTGGACCATCTCCCTACACAGCCATCAATACCTCCAGCCATCTCCCTCTCCCTCCCTGCACTTCAGATCAGTGAGGATAATGGCTATAAGATCCTCAGTAAACAACCATCAACACCTCTAGCCATCTCCTTCTCCATCCCAGCACTTCAGATCAGTGAGGATAATGGCTATCAGATCCTCAGTAAACAGCCATCAACACCTCCAGCCATCTCCTTCGCCACCCCGGCACTTCAGATCAGTGAGGATAATGGGCATCAGATCCTCAGTAAACAGCCATCAACACCTCCAGCCATCTCCTTCTCCACCCTGGCACTTCAGATCAGTGAGGATAATGTGTGTCAGATCTTTAGTAAACAGAGGAGACGAAAAGCACCAGGTCCAGACGGTGTTTCACTAGCCTGTCTGAAAACTTGTGCGGACCAACTGGCTCCCATTTTCACACAGATCTTCAACAGATCACTGGAACAGCGCAAAGTTCCATCCTGCTTCAAATGCTCCACCATCATCCCAATACCAAAGAAACCAAAGATCACAGGACTCCATGACTACAGACCTGTTGCCTTAACATCTGTGGCCATGAAGTCATTCGAAAGACTGGTGCTAGCTTATCTGAAGGACATAACTGGACCTTTGCTGGAACCCCTGCAGTTTGCCTATAGAGCAAACCGGTCTGTGGATGATGCAGTCAACATGGGACTGCATTATATCCTAGAACATCTGGACAAACCAGGGAACTACGCTAGGATACTGTTTGTGGACTTCAGTTCTGCCTTTAACACCATCACAGCTCGAGAACAAACTGACCCAGCTGTCTGTCCCTAACTCTGTCTGTCAATGGATCACAGCTTTCTGACAGATAGACAACAGCTAGTCAGAATGGGCAAAATCACATCCGACAGCCGCACCATCAGCACTGGTGCCCCCCAGGGATGTGTTCTCTCCCCACTGCTCTTCTCCCTGTACACAAACGACTGCACTGCAAAAGACCCCTCCATTAAGCTCTTGAAGTTTGCAGATGACACTACTGTTATCGGCCTCATCCGGAACGGTGACGAGTCTGCATACAGACAGGAGGTGGAGCGGCTGGCTTTATGGTGCAGATACAACAACCTGGAGCTGAACACGCTCAAAACAGTGGAGATGATAGTGGACTTTAGGAGAAACCCCCCTGCACTCCCCCCACTCACCATCATGAACAGCACTGTGGCTGCAGTAGAGTCATTCAGGTTCCTGGGCACCACCATCTCTCAGGATCTGAAGTGGGACATTCACATAGACTCCATTGTAAAGAAAGCCCAGCAGAGACTGTACTTTCTTCGTCAGCTGAGGAAGTTCAACCTGCCACAGGAGCTGCTCGTACAGTTCTACTCAGCTGTCATCCAATCCATCCTCTGCACTTCAATCACCGTCTGGTTCAGCTCAACTGCCAAAACCGACCTCTGTAGACTACAGCAAACAGTCCGCACTGCTGAACGAATCACTGGCACTACCGTTCCTACACTTCAAGAACTTTACTCTTCCAGAGTGAGTAAAAGGGCTCGTAAAATCACTGTGGACGCCTCACACCCAGCACACTACCTGTTCGAACTGTTACAGTCTGGTCGGCGCTACAGAGCACCAAGCACAAAAACAGCCAGACACAGGAAAAGTTTCTTTCTTCAGGCCATCTACCTCATGAACAGTTAAATATTCCCCTACTGTGCAATAAACGTGCAATACTTTCTCATACGCACTTGTACACAGCACCTTATAACCTGTATATTTACAGCACATCTGTACATACAACTCAACATCCAGATCTTTTTGACTTACTGCATCTCTGTTTAATGTTTATTGCCTTTTCTTTCTTGTATTTAATTTTGTGTTGTCACTTGTCACTTTATGTACACTGGAAGCTTCTGTTGCCAAAACAAATACCATGTGTGTGTGAAGCACACTTGGCAATAAAACTGATTCTGAACAGAGATGGTGGACTAAGTTAGCAAACACCTACCCCAACTTGATAAGGCAAGGCAATGCAAGTTTATTTATATAGCACATTTCATACACAGTGGCAATTCAAAGTGCTTTACATAAACAAGAATAAAAAGACAAGTGTTAGAGGATAAAAAAGCAAATAATAAGAATGATTAAAAACAGATAAAAATGTGTTAAATGGGTTATAAAAGAATAAAAAGAAAAGAACAATAGTGCGATCTGTTGGATGTAGCACAGTGCTCATTCAGTAAAGGCACAGCTAAACAGATGTGTTTTCAGTCTGGATTTGAATGTGTCTAATTTTGGAGCACATCTGATCATTTCTGGAAGCTGATTCCAGCAGCGAGGGGCATAGTAGCTGAAAGCCGATTCACCCTGCTTTGACTGAACTCTTGGAATTTCTAGTTTATATGATCCTAGAGATCGGAGTGATCTGTTAGGTTTGTATTCAGTCAGCATATCTGTAATGTATTGAGGTTCTAGGCCATTTAGTGATTTATAGACAAGTAATAATACTTTAAAATCTATTCTGAATGTAACCGGGAGCCAGTGTAGGGACCTGAGGACAGGTGTGATGTGCTCTGATTTCCTGGTTCTAGTCAGAATCCTGGCCGCAGCATTCTGGATGAGCTGCAACTGTCTGACTGTCTTTTTGGGAAGGCCCGTGAGGAGGCCGTTACAGTAATCCACCCTGCTGCTGATAAAAGCATGAACAAGTTTCTCTAAGTCTTCACTGGAAACAAAGCATCTAATTCTTGCAATGTTTTTGAGATGATAGTATGCTGATTTACTAACTGCTTTGACATGACTATTAAAACTCAGATCTGACTCCAGAGTCACACCAAGATTCTTGACCTTATTTTTGTTGTTTGACCCTTAGTGCCAAGGTACGCATTCACCTTAAGAACCTCGTCTCTGCTCCCAAACGCAATGACTTCAGTTTTCTCTTTGTTTAACTGAAGAAAGTTTTGGCACATCCAATTGTTCATTTCATCAATGCATTGGCAGAGGGTTTCAACCGGGCTGTAGTCATTAGGCAGTAAGGCTAAGTGCTGTAGATGTTTCATCAGCATAGCTGTGGTAGGAGATTTGGTTCTTTCTCATTATTTGGCTCAGAGGGAGCATATAAAGGTTGAACAGGAGAGGTGCCAGAATTGAGCCTTGTGGGACTCCACATGTCATGGGTGTCCACCTCGACCTATGGTCACCTATACTGACATAGTAACCTCTCCTTTCAAGATAAGATCTGAACCATTTGAGGACCGTCCCAGACAGCCCAACCCAGTTTTCCAGCCTATCCAGAAGTATGCTGTGATCGACAGTGTCAAATGCCGCACTTAGATCGAGCAATACCAGCACTGTTAGTTTGCCTGAATCTGTATTTAGGCGGATATCATTGATTATCTTTATAAGAGCGCTCTCTGTACTGTGATGTGCTCTGAAACCAGATTGAAAATTGTCTAAACACCCCTTGGAGTTTAAGAACTTGTTAACCTGGTTAAAAACAACTTTTTCAATGATTTTTCCAATGAAAGGGAGATTTGAGATTGGGCTGTAATTGCTCAAAAGTGTGTTATCCAGGTTGCTCTTTTTCAAGAGGGGTTTAACAACTGCAGTTTTAAAGTGAGTTTGGAAAAATCCCTGAGAGAAGTGAAGCATTTACCACTTTTAAGAGATGCATTTCTAGACAGTTAAACATTGTTTTGAAGAATGATGTGGGGAGTGTGTCAAGACTGCAGGTTGATGTTTTCAGAATTTGCACAATCTTTTCTAAGATTTTACCATTAATTGCCATGAAATCAGACATAATGTGTGATTTCTTAAGTTGTGGTTGAGCTTGTCTGACGTCAACACAATTTGGCTGATTTGATGAGCTGATTGCCTTTCTGATATTATTGATCTTATCAGTAAAGTAATAAGCAAACTCATTACATTTACTTTCCGAGAGTAGTTCACTGGGAATCCTACTGGGGGGGTTTGTGAGTCTTTCTACCGTTGCAAAAAGTGTACGAGCATTATTTAAGTTGCTGTTTATAAGGGTTGAAAAGTAAGTCTGGCTAGCAGTGTTTAGTTCCACATTAAAAGCATTAAGGATGTCTTTATAGATATTATAATGGATTACTAGTTTTGTTTTTCTCCACATACGCTCAGCTTTTCTGCACTGTCTTTTCATCATCTTTACCGATGTTGACCTTGACCAAGGCCCTTTCAGTCTGCCAGTTCTCTTCCTGACTTTAACAGGAGCAATGTCATCTATGACATTCTGAACTTTAGAGTTAAACAAATCAAGGAAAGAATCAACAGAGTCTGCAGATATGCTTGGTGCTAGCGATATGGCCTTCATAAACTGCTTACTAGTGTTCTCATTTATGCATCTTGTTCTGACAGAGACAGATCTGTCTTCAATGGCTGGAGTGATCAATATATCAAAGAAAATACAGAAATGATCAGATAGTGCAACATCCTTAAGCAGTCGATGAAATGTGTAGACCCTTAGTTATAAGTAGATCAAGAGTGTGTCCACGATTGTGTGTGGGTCCTTGAACATGCTGAGTCAGATCAAAAGTGTTAAAAACAGTCATGAGTTCTTTTACAGCATTGATTTCTGGATTATCAATGTGAATATTAAAATCCACAGCAATAGTAAAATAGTCAAACTCAGAGGTTACTATTGATAACAGCTCTGTAAAATCATCAATAAAAGTTGGAGAATATTTTGGAGATCTGTAGATAATGATCAGTAAAATGCGTGGAGCACCTTTTAGTGCTATACTTAGATATTCAAAGGACAAATAGTCACCAAATGACACTTGTTTACACTCATAGACATCTTTAAACAGGGCAGCGATGCCTCCACCTCTCCTATTAGCTCTGCAAATACTCAAATAATCAAAGTTTAAAGGAGCTGTTTCATTCAGAACTGCTGCGCTACAACTGTCATCTAGCCAAGTTTCATTTAGAAGCATAAATTCAAGGCAATTTGTGCTGATAAAATCACTGACTAAAAGTGACTTATTGTTAAGTGATCGGATGTTTAAAAGTGCTAACTTAACAGTTTTAGCTGTTTTCTGTACAGTAGTCTCAGATTTACATTTAATAGACACCAGATTTGAATGATTTGCTATACGGCCTGAAGAAGTCTTCTGTCGCATAATACAACACATATCTGTGAAGAGAAAGCTACAGGCACACTGGGTTCCTGCTTGTTCTGTAAACATCTGATATAGACACTGTTATCTAAGCAGGCACCCGGGACACATCAATGGCAGCTTTTAAGTTCACCAGCTGAAGATGAGGGGTTTTTAGGGACCTGCCGCTGTCGCAAAGACCTGAGGCCTCTCCTTGGTGTATGGCGAGGTGGGCTCAGAGATGGGTGTGAGGGTGGCTGACTTTTGGTTGCTAACTGGGGGCTTGCGGCAATGGAGTGTGAGAGTTTAGTTCCAGCAAACACCAGTTCCTCCATCTTTTTTTAAAAATTCAAGAGGGGCGAGCAAGGTGACAGTGAGAATGTGTCTGGTGACCGAGGCTGTGGGTCTGGGGTTTCTGGCTGTTGAGATATGTTGACCTGGCTGTTTTCCTGGAGATCATCCATGAGTGCTGAAAGTTGGAGTTGTTTTGGTGCGTCACAGTCTCTCTGTGTTAAACTCTGTGTGCAGGGCTCAGACAGCAGTTTGTCCGTTATCAGTGGTTGCTGTGTCTGCGTGGTGTTATCGCTGTCCTTGTGCGATGCGTCAGCCACAAATCCACTCAGGAAAGTCCTGTGGTCATCCGGACATTTGCTAGGTGTGTGTGTGTGCCATTTGGGATGAGTTCAGTGGCACACACAACCGATGGATGATGGAGGGAGAAATAAATGTTGTCCTTTAGCACTTTTGCACCAAGTTTGTTTGGGTGAAGGCCGTCTGATGTAAACAGTTGTCTTTGGTTCCAGAAGAGATTGAAGTTGTCAATAAAATTCAGTCCTTTCCTGTTACATGTTTTCTGCAGCCATACATTTAGTCCAAGAAGCTGTGAAAACATATTTGTCCCTCTTGCAGGGAGTGGTCCACTGATGAATGGTTGAATCTTCAATCTTTCAACTGTTTCCAAGAGCTCACAGAAATCTTTCTTGAGCAGTTCTGACTGTTCCTTCCGAATATCATTTTTTCCCACATGGATGATAATCCGTTTTGCATTCTCATGTTTCCTTAATATGTTCTCAAGCTCTTTGTTTATATCAGAGACTGTTGCATGAGGAAAGCAGTATGTCATTGTTGCTCTGCTTCTAAAATGTTTGATTATTGAATCTCCAACAATCAATGTTCTTATCTCAGCTGCGATCGGAGCAGAATGCCGCTGTCTAGTTGGCCTTAAGCCTCTGTTCCGTGTAGAATTAGCTGCTGAGTCATGTAATCTCTGTCTAACTGCATTTGGGGATTCTTCTCCCATATTACTGAGAACTTCATATCTGTTCTGAAGCTGTATTTGAGTCCGAGCTGTATTTGGGGTCAAGGACGCTAATGCAGTAGCGTATGATCTTTGCGATCTGACCCCATGAATACCCTTTGGTCTCGCACCTTGTTTTTGCCATTTGTTATCACGCTCATTTTCAACAGTTTTACTCACCCACAGGGTGCAATGCGCAGTCACGGTTCTCGAATCAGACGTAACAGCTGCGCTTCCTGGGCTGCTTCGGCAGTGCGGCTGGAGATGGCTTGTCCCCCAGTCTCACCGCCGGACCGACTAGAGGGTGTGACGTGCGGGCTGTTCTAAGATTAATCTTCCAGCCCCCGTCCCCTTCTTCCCAGGGGCGCACAGTGAGCACACGCTGGCATAGAGGGCATTTTTCTCTGCCCGGTTCACGTGTGTTTCCGCCTTCACCTCCCTTAATGGCGAGGCGGCCAGTGGGTACGAAGCTATTTCCTCAGGTGGTGGGCGCCGCCACCTGGAGGGGTAAGCTGAGACCCCCGTCTAAGGCGGGTGGGTTATCTGTGTCTATCAAGGCCAGAGCCCACACCGCTGCGGGCCATGCCGCTTCTGCCGTGCCCCACGGCCTCCTGGCTGTGCTGCACAGGGGCGGTTCTTCCCCAGGATTATGCGTAAGCATCTCACGGCGATCGACTATGCTCTCATGACATTCAAGTCGGCCGTCCGTGCCCTGGGGAAGACGATGGCCACATAGTGGTCCGGAAATGCCACCCTGGCTTGCCCTGTAGATATGCGCCGTGCTGACAAAGTACGCTTTCTTAGTGTGCCCATATCCCAGGCAGGCCTTCTCGGCGACACCATCGGGGATTTTACCCAGGCGTGCGCGATGGAGCAGGTCATCTCTTGGTGGGCTCTCCCCATCAGACCTGTCCGCGCTGGCTGCTCCTCGCCGAGTGCGCTCTTCCCGCCCGCGGGGAGTTGACGCTCCTGTCACAGGTTGCCGTTAAGTCCAATAACTGGACTGCGAAGCGAACCTGAGACGGGCCACTTGGAGAGGAGGAGAACCGTTCTTTCCCCGGTGGAGGCCGGGGCTCCCCCGCGAATGTATAATGAGTAGCGATCCGAAAAGAGCGGCTTTTCCTCCCTCTGGGTGTGGAAGCCCAATTGCTGCCAGCATGGGACGCACTGCCTTCCAGCTCTCAGCTTTGGTGCATTTCGCCACAGGCTTGAGGGCGCCAGAGGATGAGCTCCTTTCTCGCACCTCCAGCCACTCCGCGGGATCCTGGGAGTAAGGTAAGAGTCAATCTCTTATTTTCACCTCTTCCTCGGGACGCTCTGCTTCCCGGGATGAGCACTCCCCATCCCGAAGCTGCCCCTCCGCGGGTACGTCAGCGATCGTTCCGGGTATGCTGCTAGTTAGCGGGCTCTGTCAGTCTGGTTAGCGCTGCTCAGCCCGCGCAGTAGCTCAGGGGGACGGTCAGACTCGGCTATGCGTTTCAATTCGCTGTTGGCCTCCCGAGTGCACGAGTGTGTATTTAAGCGATCATCGCTATGCCACTCCCTGTCTCGCGTGAGAAGATTATTATCCTCCTAGCGAAGGATATAATCAAGCCAGTCCTCCAGCCGAGATGAAGAGCGGGTTACGCCCCCCTTCATCGTATCCAGAAAGCGGTGGGTTATACCAATCCTATCTGCGTGTTTTGATCTGTCATCTGTTCAGGATGTCTATCAAGATGCTCATGCAGAAACGCATCCCCCAGTGCGTCCGTCCGTGGGATTGGTTGTAGCTATAGACCTGAAGGACGCTCGCTCCATGTCTCGCTCTCTCCCTCCTTATACTGTGATTTTTCCGGTGTTCGACGGAGGGCCGAACAGGGTGGCAACAGTCCTCCCATTCGGGCTGTCCCTGTTTCCATGCGTGGAGGATGCCCTGTGCGTCTTTAGCGCACGCGCATCTGCATTTTTTGATTATTCATTGGCTATTTTTAGATCTCTGAACTGATCGATTATGCACACGGACCTGGTGCTCCGGCACCTCAGCCTGTTTGGGTTTTGGGTCAACCGAGTATGAGCGGGCTCTCCCCCGGGCAGAGCTTCTCTCATCTCGGGTTGGAGCTGGACTCGGTCTGCATCACGGTGCGCTCTTAGCGCGCTGGGCTAGCGCTGTCCTGTCTGATTAATTCGGCAGTTATATTGGTCTCACTGAAATTATTCAGAGGCTCCTGGGGCATATGACATTTGTAGCCGCTATCACGCTGCTCAATTGTTCATATGAGACTAATTCAGCGCTGGCTTCGCGATCGGGTCCCCAGATGGGCATAGTATGCGGAGAGGCACCGGGTTTACGTCACCACGCTGTGTCTCCGCACCTTCAGCCCCTGGATGGATCTTGCCTTCTACGGGCCTGAGTGCCCTTAGAACAAGTATCCAGTGATGCGGTCATCTTGGCAGATGTTTCCAGTATGGGCTGGCGGCCTGTGTGTATCGAGCATGCAGCTGCAGGTTCGTAAACCGGACCCAGGTTGCATTGGCATTTCAACTGCTGGAGCTGTTGGCATTGTTTTTCACTCTCCGCCGGTCACTACCGAAGCGGGAGGGGAAACGCGTGTTGGTTAGGACGGCCAGCACGGCTGCGATGGCATACATCAACCGTTCGGGCGGTGTTCGCCACCTCAGCATGTCTCAGTTCGCTCGCCATCCGCTCCTCCGGAGTCTTGCGGCTAAATAGCTGCGCGCCGTTCATATCCTGTACAAGCTCTCCATGCCAGCTACAAGCTCTCAGGACTGCTATGTTTCAAAAGAACGGAGACTCCACCCCGGCACATTCCAGCTGTTATGGGCACGCTTCAGAGAAGCCCAGGTCATCTTGCTGTTTCTCCCGAGCGGCCCTTCGCTGGCTGCCTTTTCTGCTCTGCACAAAGGCGCTGGCTCTCAGCTGGCCCCGGGTTACGCAATATGCGTTCTTTCCCCAGTGAGCCTGCTCGCACAGACACTACTTACACTGTGCAAAGTTGGGGAGACGAGGAGCGGGTCTTGCTCGTTGCGCCTCTCTGGCCCAACCGGACCCGAGTTTTCATAACTCACACTCCTCGTGATGGCCCTCCCTGATGAATTCCCCGGAAAAAGCACTTCCTTTTTCTGGGACGGGCACCCCCTGGCACCCGTGCAGGGCTCTGAAGCCTCTTTGGATGGTTTCCAGACAGAGCGCGGTGGACTTAGGTGACTTATCAGTGTGATAGTTAACACCGTCACTACAGGCTAGAGCGCCTTATTAGGTATGCCTATGTTCTGCAGTGGAGTCTATTCGTTGTGTGGGAATTCTCTCTGAGAAAACCCCCGGACATGCCAGATTAGTGTTGTGTTTTCTTCCTTCAGGATAGCTGGAGCGCTGGCTGTCTCCCTCCACACTGAAGGTTTGGCGTGTGATCATCCGCGTTTTTAATGCGGATGGTAGCGCGCTGGGAAAGCATAACCTCTTCAGCCGGTTTCTCAGAGGCGCGTGGCGCGTGATGATAATCCATCCCCGCCCCCTCTCTCACCCTCTTGGGATCTGTCTAGCCCTAGCAGTTATGATTAGGTCCGTTGAGCCACTCGATCAGTATATATACGTTCTGTCCCTTTAGGCAGCTCTGCTGATCGCGTTGGTATCAGGAGGGTTAACATTCCGGTGGCATTTTCGGTCAGCGAATTGTGCCAGTAATTGGGCCGACCTACTCTCACGTTTAAATACCTGAGACCTCGGTTCACCTTGTGCCAAGGCTTCTACCACCCCCCCTTTTTTTATTAGGTGGTGAGCCTGCAAGCGCTGCCTGCGGAGGAGGCAGACTCAGCCTTTTCATTGCTATGTCCGCGCACTGCGCTTAACGTGACATGTAAGCATACGCAGCTCTTTTCTGTTATTATCAGAAGGGAAGTGCTGTATTAAAATAGAGGTTGGTCCATTTTTTAATTTATGCCATCACCCTCGCTTCATGTGCCAGGGCGAGCTGTGTTCCCCGGGAGAGAGAGCACACTTAATAATAATAATATAATAAGCGGTGCCTCCTTTTCGGCGTGAGTAAACAGCGCCTCTTAACAGATCATGTCGAGCTGCTGGCTGGGCGACACCTAACACATTATCGAGATTATTTCTCGAGTGGAGTCACTTTCCTCCTGGTTACTGGTTACCCCAGTCAATCGAGAGGAAATTAAGCTCGGTGTCAATAAACGCTTGCTGCGCCAGGCTCCCTAACCCGGAGATGCGTGCGCATTTTTTATTCTACTAGTAAGTTTCCCTTTTCAGGCGAACCCTAGAGAATTCCTCCGAGGCCCCCAGCACCTGACTCAGCGGAGGAGTCGAGTGCTTGGCTCAGTGTGTAGTCTGGTACGCCAATCTGGTCTACCCGCATACTGAGGTTCGGTGCCAGCTATGTGCATTCCCCTGTCTAGGTGATGCCATATGCATTATCCACCATGGTGTGTTCCCCCTATTCAGGCGGACCCATGTCTTCCCTAACCGCTAACCAGCTTATCATATGTAGCACTCCCCCTCAATAGGGCTAGTCCATATGCTCTCTTACCATCAAGTCTCCCCCTCCGGGTAGCAGGTGGTGGCACGCTTTCCCAACGTACTGTCGTATCTCTAAAATCCCTAGTCTATATTAGCTAGGTAAAAGCTCAATTACGACTCCCGATCTAAATTGGTAATGGTAATTTTTGGGCCTAGGGGACGTTGGAAGGTTGCGCTTTTGGTGATGTCAGTGCGCTTACGCATTGCTTGGCAAACTGCACATCAGGAGCGTGACGGGCTTAGCTGCTGTGGCGCTTTCCAGAACATCTCCCAAAAGTCTGTTTACAGACACACGTTGGAGTTCCCTATGAAGGGGAACGTCTGGTTACATCCGTAACCCTCGTTCCCCGAATAAGGGAACGGAGACGTGTGTCTCCACTGCCACAGCACCTAAGTCTCCAGCTGGGAGCTGAGTGATCGGCTCTTCAGCGGGCAATTCTGAGGATCTGACTCCAGCAGCTGGCTTATATAGCCCTGATGAGCTCATCAGCCACAGCTGTGGAGCTCAGCTCCGCCAATTCAATTGGCATTTCATTGGCCCGTTTTCTTTTCATCAGAAGCGATTGGTCGTCTGAAGTACTGTTTACAGACACACTTCTCCGTTCCCTTATTCGGGGAACGAGAGTTACGGACGTAACCAGACGTTTCCTATATCACAAGGGCAAAGAAATTAAAAATGAGGAAGATGCAAGGGAGTGTTCCCACGTTACTCCTACTTGTTGGAATATAAAGTAAGATGAGAAGACGTAAAATTAGCAAAAAACACAAAAAGGTAATAGTACACCATGCAATTCCAGACAAAATTGGTTCAGTCTTGCTTGTTGTTCATGTCCTTATTAAAACTACCCCAAAGAGAAGCACTTATGAACATAGGACAAATCAAT
>CAIGQZ010032675.1:19539-32182 GCA_903798205.1 Danio tinwini
GAGAGAGAGAGAGAGAGAGAGAGAGAGAGAGAGAGAGAGAGGGGCGTTGTCTTTTCCAGTGTTTTGCACAGCAGAGCTAAAATGAAGCTCATAAAAACGCAGAACCACATTATAACGCAACACAAACCTCCAGCAACACATAAAACAAAGCAGCAGTACTTTACACCACCAGAGACCCACTGACTGAGCATTCAGATTACCAGCTAAACTGCAGATCTCCCTGCTGACAGTGTCATCTGACTATACTGTTCCTTCTGTGTGTACTCTAGGGTTGGGTGGAGTCGACCTATCTGGCATTGTACGCAGTGGTGTAAAGTAACTAATTACAAATACTCAAACTACTGTAACTGAGTAGTTTTTCTTAGGAATTGTAATTTACTAAGTAGTTTTAAAATGTGTACTTTTACTTTCTCTTTAGGGCTGTATTTGTACTTTTACTCTATTATTTTCCTTCAGCTTGCAGTCACTACTTTATTTTTTCTTTCTATGGGAATGAGAAGAATCAGTCCTGTGATTCCTGTCCGATTAAATCAGACATAGAAGATAAATCGCATCATAATAACTACCTCAAGACATGAGAGATTTATAGTTGCTGTTTGGAAGCATTAAAAGTGTCCAAGAAGATGTCCAAAATCTTTACACCCATTGACTCATGTTTAGATGCATGTCACTGATGAGAAGATGACAGATGTTTACTGTATGATAACCAGAATGGCCTTAAACACCCAGCAGGCACAAGATGCCAACATGACGTCAGATTGAAGTTGTACCCCAATGTCATGGGGATGCTGCATTTTGTTTGAAAATGAAAATCGGGTTGACATCAAAATTCAACGTCAGGCCGACGTCCAACGTCCAACCTAAAATCAACCAAATATTAACGTCTTATGATGTTACAGATAGACATTGTGTGGACGTTACCACTATGACATCTATCAGACTTTGGATTTTGGTTGCCGTACCTGATGAATAAATATCAGTATTTGACATCAATATGACTTTGGTTTAAGATGTTGGCTCAACATTGGATTTTGGTCACTTTCAAACACAACCTAAAACCAACCAAATATCAACATGTAATGATGTTACAGCTTGACTTTGTGTTGACGTTACCACTATGTCTATCAGATGTTGGATTGTGGTTGCCATACCTGAAGAATAAATTTCAGTAGTTGACGTCAATATGACGTTGGTTTAAGATGTTGGCTCGACATTGGATTTTGGTCACTTTCAAACACAACCAAAAGTCAACCAAATATCAACGTCATTTGACGTCATTATTAGACATCAAAATAACATTGTCCTGAGACGCTGGCTAGACACTGAATTTTTGTCACCTAACATCACAACCTAAATCTAACCTAATATTAAAGTCTTATGACATTGTGTGCCTGCTTCGCAATAACTAGATGCACTACAAAATGTTACGTTTACACACACACACATGCACAAATGACATGTAAATGCATCAGCTTTTGACAGCGTAATACACACTGCTCACTACTCTTGAGTACTTTTGAAATAGCCACTTTTTACTCATACTTTGAGTAATATTTACAGCAGATACTTTTACTCTACTTTCACTACATTTTTAGGCAAGTAATGGTACTTTAACTTGACTCTTTCCACCACTGATTGCACAATGTCTAATGTGAAACATCGCGATGGACGATGGCATTGTCATCATAGGTGGCGATGAATTAATTATTGATGAATAATTAATTAATTCATAACAAATTCATTATTTGTAACCTACCGTTTCAACTACCTGACCTGCATGGTCTTTGTTTTGCCCATAACCAATTCATAAATAAATAAAGATAAGTTGCACACAAATTCCCACCTGTATATAGTCAGAGTGATCTGTGTCGTTATAATGGCGTCGACAAACTTGGTTGGTACAAAAGGTGCACAACCAACAGGAAGCAACCAATGGTATCTGAGGTTTTCGCTAAAATTACTAAGTGTGAAAGCAAAAGACTGAAGCAGTGTACTGATGCTGTCACACATTACCTGATAGATTCAAAAGACCGAAGAGTCGTCAGATAGAGACAAGATGAATTAAATAATACGTTTACCAACAATAGTGAGACACGATCCAGCGGTGCATCCTTGATAAACTGTCAAGCGTGCACTGCTCTCTGGGGTTTTGTGCTCAAAGCACCTGCTGACTGCCTGGAGCTGGAGCTCAGACGAGCGCATGACAGTGCGTGTGTCTGTGTGTGTGTGGTCACTTGATGTGCGTATTTAGCGGTATAGTGTGAACGGAGGGTTGTTCAGAAATGCTAAATGAAACACCAGTGTGGATGTGGATTGTTTTCATTCTAAAATTCCTTTTAAAAGATGTATTAGTCTAAACGGGGCCTAAGCGTGTGTTTTTCGTGAGCAGGTTGCTGCTGCGACGGAGGTGGGGTGGAGGATTGCGATGCTGGTCAGCATCGTGATGTCTATCGGCCATCTTGTGGCATCGTCTATCGACCCAACCCTAGTGTACACCACTATAAAACATATATGTTAATCAACAGTCTCTGTATTTTATGATTCACAAGTGTTTTCTGTTTATTTACGGGTTATGAATTGCATTATGGGATTTTGATCTCTGCTCTATTGACTTTTGATGCTGAAAATTCAACTCAACAGTTTAACAAAGTGACTTTTGTTGACATTTTAGTAGTTTTAAATAATAATACAATGTATAAGCATTAATATACTGTATAGAGAAATAAGTCTGTAAAATATTTATATTATATAAAATATTATATTATATATATAAAAAAATATTACAAGGTTTATGTACCATGATATACAGCACCAACCCATATAATATAGCACTTTAAACTATTAAGAGTGTCAATAAGTCACCTTTTTCTAACAGTCTGAGGTTAAAAGCTGTTTGAAGAAATGTCCCATAATGCAATTCAAAAGTATAAATAATGGGGGACAATAAAAAAAGTTCAAACAAATCACAAAATAGAGAAAACTGCTAATTTAGGGATATTTATTTTACAATGTAGCATCTAATTTCTCATTTTCTTCAGTCTTAAAAGAGTTAAGTGATCTTAAAACTGATCTGAGAATCATGTACCGCAAACCGGTTTGTGCTTTGCTATAAGAAAGCAACAATGCATTTGTAATGTGTCTTATTTTCATCTGTCCTTATTTATTTAATCATTTTTATCTAATCATATAATCATTTATACTCATTTTTTATTTATATATCATCATTTTGAGCCTAGAACATATGCCAGCGTAATTGGTGGTTCGTTCTGCTGTAGCGACCCCTGATGAGTCAGGGACTAAAGGCTGATTTATACTTCTGGTCCGGTGCAGCGGTCGCATAACCCTCGCTGTGGGCTAATGCTGACACATACCTCTCGAAAAAATGTAAGCCCGATGGAACGAGTGTTTACAAGTGCTGAGTCCTGTAAAGGAGCTCCAGATGGAAACTTTTGTTTTGTGTTCACTTTATGATTGAAGTTGTTTCACATCTGCCAGTTTCCGCCTCTACATGAGCGAGTTTGCACATTAAGGTAGTGTTCAGATAAAAAACAAAACACCCGCAAAGAAACTCGACATAAAAAAAAACATAAAAACCTACTGCCAGCTAGTGTTTCAGAAGTGTTATTGCACAGCAACACAAACAGCAGGAAGAATATAAATGCACGACTACATGCAAGACATGCACCGTGTATCATGCTGGTCACTCGACACAGTAGTATAAATCAGCCTTAAGCCGAAGGATAATTTGATGATTTGATTATTAATAATTTGATTATTTGTCATTTTATAATTACTATTTTCCTTTAATTATTCCGTTATTACTTCCTGTTTTCCTTATTATTATAAACTTATGATTGAGTGGATTCAATAGGAACTTGTTTTCATAAGTAAGAGACAATGAATGGCACGTCAAGTACGATGCGATCCTGGATTAACATCTATGTTGATCCTGGAACATCATTTTTGTTGGAAAATGTAATCCATACCTATTCCCTACCCCTAAACCCAACCATAACTGTAAATGATTCCTAAAATCAGAGGGGAATAATAGTTGTAAAACAATCGTGTAGAAGTGAATAAACCTAACCGTAAGCCTAAACTTAACATAAACAGTAAACATATCCCTTAATTCTGATTAGCTGATTGAAATGTTGTTCCAGGATCAACATAGCTGTAAATCCAGGAACATGTCCTACTTGTTGAAATCAGGTTGGTGTAATGAATGTCTCCAGTTTGAGGTCTGTTATATCACTGGATGATGTTGTAAGGCAGTAATTTTCCATTGCTGTTGCTTATGGTATATTAGTTGGATTTGTCCTGGTCTGAGCATTGAAACATATAGTAACCAACCATTATTTAATAAACTCTGCTTTTTCTTTATCACCAACTAAAATTCGCCTCCTGATTCTGCTCTTCTTTGGCTTTCTCGGTCAACCTCTATGCTCAAAAGATGACTTGTTCAAACTAAATATTTAAAATAAGCAGAAATAATGCAATTCTTAAGATTTTTTGAGAACAACTTAATTGTTTTATGTTCAATCTACTCAAATTTGTCAAAACCAATTAACTTAACAGATTTGTGTTGGAACAATGTTAATGAATACTGTGAAACACTGCATTTTTTACAGTATATATTGATATTAGGCTCTAAATTCAGTCCTGTTAACAGATTGATTAGTAAATGGGTCAATTTCATGAATTATTTGGCAGAATTAAAGCTTTAAAATTGGGAGCTGCACCCCAAACATGGCTGCTGTAAACAATCCTAGACAGATACACACTAAAATGGAGAGACCAAACGCAAAGAGGCTTATTTCTTTCATTTCTGGCCTTTTGCAGTCATCGTCAGAGACTTAATTAGAACAAATTGCTCTTTCATCACCCGAGTAATTGCACCCGTTTTGTCCTCCCTAACTCAATCTTTCCCTTTCATCTTACTGAAACCAAATTACTTTCATTATTTTGAACACCTTTGCAAGTCACATCATCATGCCATCCGAAAAGTTCAGGCCTCAACACAGACATCCACACCTCTAATTAGGTAATTAAATATGCATTGATTACATCCTAATCCATACATTTGACCTATTGACCCTGCAACCCAGGCAGTGATTTCAGACAAAATTCTGGAGAGGTTTATTGTTGGGGTAATATCATAACTAGGGTTATTTTTATTGCTATTTCTGGACAGATTTTGTTAAAAAAAAAAATAAAAATAAAATAAAAAAGGTGGATTTATGTTGAATAATTTTGCAAGTAAAGTAACCAAATACTTAAATTATGAACTTTTATTTGAGGTTTACAATCCAAATCTAATAAAATTCACTTGTTTGGTAAACAAAATAAGTCTCTTATATATTATACACTGTGCAACATATCTGTTAATTACCAGTTTTCATATTATGTGTTTTCAGTTTGTTTATGGTTGTGAACTGCATTATGGGATGTTAATCTCTGCCCTGACGACTTTTAATGTTGAAAATTCAACTCTCCAGTTTATTAAAGTGTCTTTTATTGACATTTTAGTAGTTTGAAATAACATAATGTACAGTGTTGGGCACGTTCCTTTAAAGGTGCAGTATGTAAGTTTGACACCCAGTGGTTGAACTAGGTATTGCACTCCTGGATCAAAATAAACGCAAGCGCGGGTTGCCAGATTGAGTACAGGAGCGAGTGATTTAAACTGTGTTCTAAATAAAAGCAACGACACGATATAGAGGGAATATTTGATATATTGATCTATCAATATTGAGATATCTAATATATCAATTTGATATATTAGAAACGGCTTCTATTTCTCACAGCTGAACAACAGAAACCTGAACAGTGATCACCTCAGGTAAACCTTGTGTGCTTTATTCAGTGCTAAATGCTAACAATGTGAGTTTGAATGCCAGGTTACATTCCATTTATTGCCATATACTAAAAGCAGCAGCAGATAGTTCACCTCAGATCTGGAAAACACAATAAACCGTTTGATATTGAACTTCAGAACTAAACACATCATTCAGCATTTACATTTAATGATGTTAAAGAGGGTTACCATGTATTAAACAGATAATAAACCTTACCATTTCGTGAGTGGCTGCATATTCTGTGCTTCTGAATGGCTGTATTTAAATTCCTGTCGTGTTTTGTCTGGTGCAAACAGCCAAATTGCTCTTCACTGCGTATCTCGTCATGAAGCGTGTTGTTAGGACACGCGGTTACAATTTAACCTGCTCACCTAATGTTTACGTTCGTAATATTTATATCATTTGCTAATTAATAACCTCATGTGGAACTGAATCTGTCTCATTTCGACGTCTGATGCTGTCCACCAGAGGTTGCATTTGCGTTCACAGACGCATGCTTTCAGAGCCTTTCTGAATGAGTGAATGAAATACGCTGTTTTCCAACAAGGCAACGAGGGGTGCTGAATTATAATTGGCTAAACTGGCATTGTCCAGGTTAATTTACCTAAACAAAGACAGCATTTCGGCACGGAAAAAAACATTTTCAAAGCAGAATATCTGACTTCAGCATTGTTTTTCAGTTAAACAAGTATGTTCACTTGGGATGTTTCATAAATATCTGCACACATATTATGGTATTTTTATGCTTTAGAAGAGTCAGAAATGGACATACAGCACCTTTAAAAAAACTATTAGTTATAGTTACTTCCCACAAATATACAAATATACATAACTGAGAACATCATCTGAGTTAATCATAAAAGTAACCAATTACTAGGGAAAGTAACTATTGTGTTACTTTAAAAAAAGATCTAATTAATATTAGATTAATAAATATAAAACATTGTACACTAATCTACACTGTTTGAATGTTGCTGTGGGACAATGTGAGAACAAATATAAAATATAATAAATATTATCATTACTATAGATGCACAATAAAACACAATAGATGGTTTAGAGCTTTAAGTGAAAAGTAGTGCCTATATTTCCAGCTTGCAAAAGCTACCTTTGAACTTGTTGGATTTGCCATTATTCTGACTCCTGGTAGTTGGTGTGTGCGGCTGACGTGAACACCCGCACTACTCTGCCTCTGATTGGCAAATAATAGAAATGTACTCTATCTAAGCCAATCATCACGATCTCGGTTACACCAAATTCACAAACCAATCTTGATCACAGATTGGTTTTGTGTCACGTCACAGCCTTAAACACACACACACACACACATCCAAGAGAAAGAGAGGTGTTATGGCTGAGAGAGACGCTGCTCGCATGAAAACCGCTTCAGTGTTCTCAATTATAGTAATGGACATTTTATTGTCAGTAACGGTAACGATATTGTAACGAGGGAAACAGTAATTTGATTACTCATTACTAAATAATGTATCATCGTTAGTAACGCCATTTATCTATAGCGCCGTTACTCTCATCACTGAAAGTTAAAACCTAAATCATTTAATACAAATAAATGATAACTTTTATTTAAGGTTTATAATGCAAATCTAATTAGATTCACTTGTTTGGTAAGCAAAGCAAGTCTTTTATATATTATACACTGTAAAAAAAATATATCTGTAAATTAACATATATTCCATATTTTCGGAGTGTTTTTGGTTTATTTACTGTTGTGAATGGCATTATGGGATGTTGATCTCTGCTTTGTTGACTTATAATGTTGAAAATTCAACTCTACAGTTTAACAAAGTGACTTTTATTGACATTTTGGTAGTTTGAAATTATAATATAATGTTTAAGAAATCATACGTAGAGAAATAAAATAGCAGAGAATGTACTGCCAGTTTATTACAAGGTTTATTTGTAGCGTAATATCCAAACACCAACCCAGCCGATATATCACTTTAAACTATTAAAAATGTTCATAAAACTTACTTTTTCTAACTTTTAAAGGTTCAAAGTTGTTGGATAAAAGATCAAGGTCCCATAATGCAAATCAAAAGCACAAATAAAGAAGGAAAAATTTAATAATAATAATAAACACAAATGGAAAAATGCTAATTTACGCATATTTTTTTACAGCGTATACAGAAAAGACAGAATACATTACTTTGTAAACTGTGTTCTAAATAAATCATATTAAAATTTGCATATTAGTCAATATATTACTTAAATCACTGAATAAATCTATACTTACACACATTTAAATAAGTCAATAAATACATAAACTCAATGATAGGCTAAAAAAAAACTGTGGAAATCTGCAGACTTCTATAAGCGTAGATTCAGTGTGGGCCTAATCATAACCAAGTGATGGCATTTACAAACAGCTCTGCCTTGCTGTAACGCTAAAATTAATCACCTTTGCGTAAGCAGTTGTTTATTTGCTCAGCACAATGTTCTACAAAAGACCACATCAATATAAAATGCCGCAAACATGGGCCTAGAGCTGACTGTACATGCTGCGATTCATTATTCTAAACATGCGCTTGCTGATTCTGCCTTTAAGACAGATCTTTTATCTTATTATGTTTGGCCCTGATGTTTTTGGTGATCCGTTTATGAGACGTCTCAGATTAATAACTGCGACTCCACTGAAAGTCAGGCGATTCTTCAATTATTTGGAGTGTGAGAAAGGGACTAGACGAGCAAAGTGGACATGGGATCTAATAACTGTGAATTAATGACCATGAATGGACATCTCCACATTTATGGCGAGGAAGAAAGTGTGAGTGTTTGTGCTGACATATTCCGAGCTGGCCAATATGTGATGTTATGTGTAAATTAGTGCTTAGTGCAAAGATTAAATCGCATCTAAAATATATATAAAAAAAATTGTTCAATCTAAAATTGAAATCTTAACATGCAATTCTTGTTTTTCTTCAGTAAAATTCTCAGATTACGTCTGTCTGAGGTGTTGGGAGTGGCTAACATATATAGCCACGCCCCTCCAGTCGTCAGTTTTAACATTGTTATAACAACAAACAGAAATGGTGAGGAGGAAGTGTGTCAGGTTGTAATCTTAAATGCCGATCTTTCAGAATGAAATGCCATTACTACATCCAATCAGCTCGCAGTAGAAAAAACAAGCCACGCCCACGGTTTTCTCATTTAAAAAGCCCCTATTAAGGGTTTTTGAAAATTGTCGTTTAAATGATTTGTCGTTTATCTAGATCTTTTGCCTGTTCGGATCGACGTTGACATGAAACAATACCAAATATGAAGTGCCTGATCTGTTAAAACGTGAACGTGCCTTTCCCTTCAAACACTATATGTGTGGGACTGATCATGAAGATGAGCGAACATTAATGAGTGAACATTATGATGATATATGCAATAATCTACCCTGCAATGAGGGATTCGTCGACCATTCCTTAAAGGAAGGATCAGAAAAGACTATCATGTATGGCACTTTGTCAGAGCTTGACAGGAGCTTTATCAGTCCACATAGTTTATATAGACCAGTTTCCCCCATTTTACAAGTGATGTGCTATTTATTGTCACATATACTTCCATGTATTCACATACACTGACATATAGCGAAATTGGACCCCCCCGACCATACACAAACATTTCAGGGGAAGACAAGTCAGTGGGAGGTATTATTTAGAAAAAGGAAGCAAGATACATAAGGAAAGATAGGCAAAAAAACTCCCTCTCACCCTGCTCTTAAATTAGGGCAGAGTGAGACCAGGGATTAAAAAAGCCTTGGCAGTAGCACATAAACACATAGACAAGACAAAACATCGCAACAGGGAATTGGAACAGGGGATGTGGATATAGTCCGGTAAGGGCGGGCAGCCAACCGTCCTGCAGCTGAAAGAAGCGCTGGTCACAGACCCGCCTACCCCCTCCAGTGGGTGAAAGCACACGAAGGCGTGTAAGTATGTGTGATTAAAATAATTGCCTCCTTATTTTCTTAAGCTTGCAAAGCACGTATTTAATTGTGTTTTGTTACTTGTAATCGCCTTTCGCAGCTTGTAGTGTATATGGTTAACTCTTTATATTCACATATAGCATCTAAAGCCACGTTGAAAATGTGATGCGTGTCACTTTTTTACTGATTTAAATGCATTGTAAGCTCGCGATCCTCTGCCGTTTGTCATTACTATGGCCACCATCAGCTGTTCTTACCCACGTGCGGGGGACAAGTTTCAAAAATAGTTAAATTTATGCCGCTGTGTGGATTAATGCTGAATGTGTGTCATTGTTTTTACTTATGGTTAAGAATAGAGCAATATGCTGGTGTTTAACTGCATTGCTTCAATGCACTACTGCAATGGGCTCACACATAAGGGGCCCTATCATACACCTGGCGCAATGCAACGCAACGCAATTGTTGTTTGCTAGTTTCAGTGTTGTTTTGAAGTTTTGTACCAAGCTGTTTTAATAGCAAATGCATTTGCGCTCATATGTGTGCCAATAGGCCTTCTAATCTATAAAGGAGATGTGTTAAGGCGCATTGCTGTCGCGTTGCTATTTTGAGAAAACTAAAATAGACTGTGCATAGACCGGCTCAAAGGAGGTCTAAAGTCCAGCGCAGAGCACAATAGTTGTGCACCTCGGTTAAACAATGCTTATTACACACAGGATGTACAGCAATACGCAAATATCTTTACAAATAAAAAAGATTTAAAGGATTAAAATGTTACAAAACTATTTATTTTCTACATAAATATAAAAACCACTGCTCTCATGCCTTCTTCATCTCCGGGGGGCTTTTTCAGTTTATTTATGACAAGTTGCTTTTGTATAATATTATTATTAGTAGTAGTGTTTACTGTATGCATATTTATATTTGTTTTATTAAAAACAAGCTTAGATTTGCCCACCTGTCAGGTTTTAGACCATATGGGGCATAGCATGTGTATTTGAAAATCACTCAGTTTTTTGACCACACTTCATTATTATTGTTTATTTATTCGTTTGCCGAAAATTTGAACTGAATTTAGAAATAGTTTTCAAACAAATCTTTGCGCTCAACAAACTAAATTAATTATGTAGGCTAATGGATGTCTGTGCATACAACATGTTTCCTTATCCATGGAAGAGAGTGAAAGTGAAAGTAAAGAATGAGGAGGCTTATTCTCTCATTCTCGCTCTGCAGATGCTCTGTTTAACTGTTTTCTTGCTAGTGATGCGCTTAGTTTTTCCACTTGTAAAGTTTGCCATGTAAATAGCAAATGCACCATTGCGTGACGCAACTGACTCTTAAAGGGAATGGGAGATGAGACTTTATTCTCAAAACACAGAGAATAAGCTCAACCCAGTTAGACCATGCGCCGCAGTGCAAATCGGATTTTTCCATCGTTAAAATAGCAAAAGTGGATTCTGACACGCCCTTAATGCTTTTGCGCCCTGCGCTTTGCACTTTGCGCCTAGATCGTCAAAATAGAGCCCATACTCTGCACTCTGGCTACTTCAACAATGTTGATAAGCTGTGATGGGTGATTCTCTCTGTGTCGAGCTGAATGCAGTCGACCAATCGCAACAGACTGGGTCATCGGACCAATCAGCGCAGATTAGCATCGCGCAAAGGAGGGGTTTGGGAATAAATGAATCGCTGAACGAATCATATGGGAGTCGCTGGGATAATTAGGTAAAAATAGATGCATATTATAAGACAATGAAAGTGTGTTTTGACCTTGCATGCATATCAGCCTGTTGTTTGAGACCCCCAAAACCAAAATATGACATTTTTAAATGTGTAATAGGGGCTCTTTAATATTCAGAGGAACAGCATCACAATGCAATAAAAAAAAGTGGTTGCAGCTTCTGGTTCATGCAGACTTTAAATAAGCTAATAGAGTTTCCGCCGGGTGTCACGGTGGCGTAGTGGGTAACACAATCGCCTCACAGGAAGAAGGTCGCTGGTTCACTTGGCATTTCTTTGTGAAATTTGCATGTTCGCCCTGTCTTCGTGTGGGTTTCCTCCAGGTGCTCGGGTTTGCCCCACAAGTCGAAAGACATGTGGTATAGAGGAATTGGGTAAGCTAAACTGTCCGTAGTGTATGTGTTGAATAAGAGTGTATGGGTGTTTCCCAGTGTTGGGTTGCAGCTGGAAGGTCATCCGCTGCGTAAAAAACATATGCTGGATAAGTTGGAGGTTCATTCCACTGTGGCGACCCCTGATTAATAAAGGGACTAAGCTGAAAAAAAATTAATGAATGAAAGTACAAGTTTCTGCCTCTCCCTGCACGATACGGCTTGTCTATTTCTTGTTTTATCTCATTATTTTGTTATTCTTGTGTAAATAAATAAATATTAATCTTCTAATCGAGTCATATCTCTATGCTTTAGCCTCGCTCTCTCGATCGCCGCTTTGTACAGAGCGTCTCTTTCTTGCGTTTGCAGATAACCTCCGTGTCCCCTCTGACTGTGTCATTTCCTCTTTGGCTGATAAACTGGATTTAAGCTTGATCTGGTCAGAGCTGTGGAAATCGGTGTCACTTTCTTCTTCATCACAGAGCTGTGATAGGCCACCTGAGCGAGCTAAACGCACATAATCCAACATTAAAACCAGAGGGTTGCACTATTATCAGAGTGTGGGAAAACACTAATGTATTCTGCTTTAAAATGGTGGTTTTAAAGGGACAGCACACCTGAAAGTGAACACTTGGTTCATTTACACACACTTTTAAAGGAACAGTACACCTGAAAATTGACATTTGTATCATTTACTCGCACTTTTAAAGGAACAGTACACCCAAAAATGGACATCTGTATCATTT
>CAIGQZ010032675.1:178256-192710 GCA_903798205.1 Danio tinwini
TCTCTCTCTCTCTCTCTCTCTCTCTCTCTCTCTCTCTCTCTCTCTATGTGTGTGTGTGTTTATTCTCTTTATCTATTTATTCTCAATACAAGTTTATAAAATGCTTTGTAATCTCAATAATGTTTATAAAGAATAATATCGTCAGCAGATTTCATGCTCTTTACGGGCTATTTTAACATTGGTGTTTTAAAATTATTGTTATTAATAATTTCTGATCCAACAATATATGTTATGAAACTCCAAAAATGTGTAAATACATACTAAATGTTTTTGATTGACTGATTTAGACTTTTTTTCTGTCTCTCAGGAAAGAATCAGACGAATACAGCTCCATGAAGATTGTCTCACATGGACAAGAAAACTGTACTAAAATTAAATCATTATAACCATTCGTTCATGCATTTGTTAGTTTATTAATTAATTTATTTGTTTAATTATTTATTTATTTATGCATTTATTTGTTTATTTATTTATTTGTTAGTTTATTTATTTATTTATGCATTTATTTGTTTATTTATTTATTTATTTATTTGTTAGTTTATTTATTTATTTATGCATTTATTTATTTATGCATTTATTTATTTAGTTTTTATTTATTTATTCACTTATTTATTTACTCATTCATTTGTTTGTTTGTTTATTTATACATTCATTCATTTATTTATTCATTCATTTGTTTATTTATTTATCCATTAATTCAATTGTTTATTAATTAATTAATTCATTCACTCATTAACTAATTTATTTATTCATTTTTTTATTTATTCATTCATTCATTCATTCATAAATTTAATTGTTTGTTTATTTGTTCATTCATTTATTTACTTGTTTGTTCATTTATTTATTTATTCATTCATTTATTTATTTGTTTGTTTGTTTATTAGTTTGTTTATTCATTCAATAATTTATTTAATTGTTCATCATTCATTCATTTATTCATTAAATTATTTATTTATTTAATTGTTTTTAATTAGTTTATTTTAATATTTTAGATATTTGGCTACAGTTTACTATATATATATATATATATATATATATATATAAAACAAACCAAAGCTAATAAATTAATAATAAAATAATAAATATCAAAATAAAATAAATGAATACATAAAAACAGACAATTCACTTAGATAATAAATAAATAAATAAAGTAAACAGTAAAAAAAAATTGTTATAAAATAGTTATAAAATAAAATTACTGTTTGTTAAGCGTCCAAGTTTGATTAGGAGTATGACTGAATCTTCGATGCAAAAAATTTCATTAAATTGTCAAAGTACAAAGATTGTTTGTTTATGAAATGCTCGCATATGTTCTTCATTTATGTGTAATGTAAAAAATGAAAATAATTTATTAAAGTTTTTTTTACATAACACATTAATGAAAAAAAATGCAACCATTGCAAAAGTGCATCTGGGTCATTTAATTTCATGGACTCTGGAATGAGGAGGTTTGTTGAAAATATTTACATACGTATTTATATTTACAAAATGTCTCAGAATACATATTGATCAACCTTAGGCCTCAAATCAAGTTTAACCTAATAATACTAACAAAATAGTTCAAATGTGTGCGTACATGAAATTAATACGAAATTGATCAAAATGATGGATAAGTAAATAATAAATAAATAAATAAATTAATTAATTAATTAATAAATGTTTGTTTTCATAGCATAAACATTATATTGGACATGTTAAAATGTTATGCTTTTCCGATATCAATAGCATGTTATGTGATTTACACTTTCAAAACTGTATCATACTTGTATGTTGTTTATTTTATATACTCAAAAACTGCTCATGTATAAATGTGGTTGTTACCTTTTTTCAAAGTGGAAATTTGTCAAGTGCTTGAAATATATTTAATAAAGATATTTATATTTATGTAATAAATTGCTATTTAATAGCAACATCAATGTGCAAGAAAATGCAGTGCTGTTTTATGGTATACAGTAAAATGTAGTTGTTTGTGTGTACATGAAATCCTTCAAATTGTTTGAATGAACTGCATGACCCATTTACACTTTTGCTCCATATGCTTGATGAAGTGTGATAAAGGCGATCTCTAGTGGTGTTTTGTGAGAATGCTTTACCACAGAAGCCGCACACTTATGCAGAAAATATCAGATTATACACTAAATATTGCTCTTTCTAACTTTAAAGTATATTTAAAGTAACAATAAACAATTAACACTAAACATGGCTGAGTTGCACTTAAAATTGGGTAAAATATGGACAAACAAAAATACTGGAATATTTATTTTTTTATATTTTTATTATTACTGGCACAACACAGTTTGTTTTATAGTGCTGAAACCTATCCTTTTAAAGTCTAGACCTACTACAGTGAAAATGCAGATATAATAATTTAGATATAATAAAATGCAGAAGCCAGAAGTATGTTCTTTATTGATATTCTTTGACTCTTATATTGATGGTTCCTATTGACTTGTGGTTTACAAAATTAGAAAGGAGCTATTACTTTCTGCGAAATATCTTCTTTAATGTTCAACTGAAGAAACAAAAAAGTCTTGTACATCTGAGAGTAAAAAATAAGAATAATAATTTGGGGGGAATTGCTCCTTTTAACTAGATGCTTTGAATATTCTCCCTGTGTTTGGGTGGGTTTCCTCCGGGTGCTTCGGTTTCCCCCTACAAGTCCAAAGATATGTGGTACAGGTGAACTGAGTAAGCTAAATTGTCCGTAGTGTGTGTGAATGACTGTGTATGGATGTTTTCCAGTGATGGGTTGCACCTGGAAGGGCATCCACTGCGTAAAACATATGCTGGATAAGTTGGCGGTTCATTCTGCTGTGGCGGCCCAAGATTAATAAAGGGACTAAGCCGAAAAGAAAATGAACAAATGAATATAATATTGTGAATCATGAATTTTGATACAAATAATGAGATGTTTTTACAGTATAATGCTTTGGACTGTCAGAATTTCACTGCATTGACGTAGACATGAAAAAGTGAATGATGATAATTGATATGTTTCCTGTGCAATAGAGCTAATGCTTTTAAAAGTGAAAATATATATATTTTCTGTGTGTTTAATTAGAGTATATTGAAACAAAAATGAGATTGTTTTTATAGCTACTGAGTGGTCGCTTAACTAATGATGTGGTGTTATTGTGCCGAAAGGTCTGTGTGTTGTATCCCCTAATGAATGTAAAATAAAGATATACAAAGTAATTATTAAATGAGTGCTAATCATGGAAATCAAGGAAAAAATCTTAAATCAAGAAGCATTTTAAAGACAGGTTAAAATATAGTCTCGTTTGCAGAAATAATGCATCAAAATTAGGGTTTAAGTTAAGTTTAAATTGAATTAAGTTGAGTTTTGCCTTAAAACAAGCAAAATAATCAAAAATAAGCTTTCATTTTCTGTTCGGCTTAGTCCTTTTATTAATCTGGGGTCGCCTCAGCGGAACGAACCGCCAACTTATCCAGCATATGTTTTTTATGCAGCGGATACCCTTCCAGCTGCAACCCATCACTGGGAAACATCCATGCACACTCATTCACACACACACACACACACACACACACAATTTAGCCTACCCAAGCCTTTAGTCTTCACCTGTACCACGTCTTTGGACTTTCAAACTCCACACAGAAACACCAACTGACCCAGCCGAGGCTCGAACCAGCGACCTTCTTGCTGTGAGGAGAACGTGCTATCCACTGCACCATGGTGCAGCCAAAATAAGCTGATTTCAACGTGAAACCAAGATTATTTTGCTTACCCTATTGGCTTACTCCATTTGCTTGATTTAAGGAAAAACTCTATTCATTTCGACATGAAATTTCTGAAAATTAGACATGTTTGCTTGTCTAGAAAATATGAATTTTAGATATTTGGTCTAGAAACGAGCCAAAAACTGTAAGTAAGAAAAGCATTTTTTGCAGTGTTATCAAAAGGGCCAAAAAAGAATTCCTAAAGCAACTCTGCAAACAAGCCTGCATGTTTGTTAATATAGGACAACATCTGGCCGAGACAAAACAATTAGAAAATCTGGAATCTAAATATTAAGAAATATTAAACCTCTAACGCTGTCCAAATTAAGCTCTTATCTATAAATATGTTCTTTATAATATTTACCACATTAATTTAAGAAACATGTTGTCATGTTACAAAAACTTCATTAATAACCTAATTATTTTTGACATTAACGAAATAATATGTACGTTTGAATCATACAATAGATTTATTTATTTAGTTATTTATTTATTTGTTTGTTTGTTTTTTTTGTTGGTTATTTCCACAAATATACCTGTGCATGCTGACTGGTTTTGTGGTCACAAATTAATTAAAAAAAAGTCAAATAATTACTTAAACACTTTAAAAAAAAAAAACATGTTTTGGTCTGCTAAACTTTTCATTGGCAAAGCTCATTTTCCCCCTGAGGTCTCTCAATAACTCGATACATAATGGTAGCACTTTCCTTTCACATGAGAAACGGCACAGGAAAGAAATGTGGGCTGCCTACACACACACACAAAATGGCCTAGAAAAAAAAAGTTGTTCTGGGCCTGAAAAGGCTGTAACACAATAGACCTTCATGGGATTAATGTGGTCAGTCCGCTAGTGTGGGCTACTCACACAGAGCCCATAGCAGTGAGCCATACCTGGGCTAGCCTGCTCTGGGCCTGTTTAGATTTGGTGTGGGCTTGCCATAGCCCACTGTAACTGCAAAACACCAGCATGAGCCCTGCAGATAGTGATAGCTACTGTCGAAGCACTGCTTCATGAAGCTTCAAAACCTTTACCAATCTTGTGTATCATGCATCAATTGGTAAGGTAACTTTATTTCAGGATTACATTATTGCTGTTTTGAAAAGTTTTGAAAATTCTTTAATAGCATAAAATCCACATGAATCTCATGAGTTTTTTGCAAAATTTGAAGTCATTTTTTGCAATTCTCAAAGTGAAGCATGGGGGGTGGATCAGTGATTGTTTGAGCTGCAATCTTATACCATTCCCTAGGCCCAATACTTGTGCTGGATGGAGCATCACTGCCAAGGACTACCAAATTATTCTGGAGGACCATGTGCACCCAAAGAGTCAAACATCGTATCCTTAAGACGAGTGTATCAGAATGATAATGCACCAATACACACAGAAAGACTGGTGACAGAGTGGTTTGATGAACATGAAAGTGAAGTTGAACATCTCCCATGGACTGTACAATCACCAGACCTAAATATTATTGAGCCACTTTGGCGTGTTTTAGAGGAGCGAGTCAGGAAAGGTTTTCCTGCACCAGCATCACGTTGTGATCTGGCCACTATTCTGTAAGAAGAATGGCTCAATATCCATCTGGCTGCTGTGCAGGACTTGTATCTGTCATTTCCAAGAACGGCTGATGCTGTATTGGCTGCAAAAAGAGGCCCTACACCATACTAATGAATTATTGTGCTCTAAAACCAAGTGTTTCAGTTTCATTGTCCAACCCCTGTATACATATACTGTATAGTATATACAGTGAGGAAAATAAGTATTTAATCACACTGTGATTTTTCAAGATCTCCTAATTAGAAATCATGGAGGGGTCTGGAATTTTCAGCATAATTGCAATTCCACTGTGAGAGACAGAATCTAAAAATAAAAATCCGGAAATCACATTAAATGATTTTTAAACAATTTATTTGTAAATTACTGTGTGAAATAAGTATTTAATCACTTGAGTCAAGCATTTTAAATATTTAGTACAGAAGCCTTTGTTAACAATTACAGAGGTCAAAGGGTTCCTGTAGTTCTTTACCAGGTTTGCACACACTAAAGGAGGGATTTTGGCCCACTCCACCATACAGATCTTCTCTAGATCTGTCAGATTTCGGGGCTGTCGCTGAGGAACATGGAGTTTCAGCTCCCTCCAAAGATTTTCTATTGGATAGGTCTGGAGATCGGCTAGGCCACTCCAAAACCTTGATATGCTTCTTACGAAGCCACTCCTTGGTTTTCCTGGCTGTGTGCTTTGGGTCATTGTCATGTTGGAAGACCCAGCCACGACCCATCTTTAATGCTCTGACTGAGGGAAGGAGGTTTTTGCCCAATATCTCACAATACATGGCCACGTTCATCCTCTCCTTAATACAGTGCAGTCATTCTGTCCCCTGTGCAGAAAAACACCCCAGAGCATGATGCTTCCAGCCCCATGCTTCACTGTAGGTATGGTATTATTGGGATGATACACATCATTCTTCTTCCTCCAAACATGGTGAATAGAATTAAGACCAAAAAGTTTTACTTTGGTCTCATTTGACCACAGGACTTTCTCCCATGAATACTCTGGATCATCCTGATGGTCCCTGGCAAACTTCAGACGGGTCTTTACATGGGCTAACTTAAGCAGGGGAACCTTCCGTGCGATGCATGGTTTTAAAACATGACATCTTAGTGTATTACTGATAATAGCCTTGAAAACGGTGGTCCCAGCTCTCTTCACGGCATTAATCAGCTCCTCCTGTGTAGTTCTGGGCTGATTCTAGACCATTCTTGGCATCTATAATACCCCACGAGGAGAGACCTTTCGTGGGGCCCCAGTCCGAGGGACATTGACAGTCATCATTAGCCTCTTCCATTTTCTGACAATTGCTCCAACAGTTGTTCTTTTTTCACCAATCTGCTTGACAATTGCCCTGTAGCAGTTTCAGATTTATAAAGGTCTACAATTTTGTTTCTTGTGTCCTTTGACAGCTCTTTGGTTTTGGCCTTGTTGCTACTTAGATTTTTGACTGATTGTGGGGTGCGCAGGTGTCTTTATGACAGCTAGTGACCTCAAACAAGTGCTACTAAATTAGAATCATGAGCAGAGTGTAGCTGAACTATTTTAAAGCAAAATAACAGGTTATTGAGGGTCAGAAATTTGGCTGAAAAGCAAGTGATCAAATACTTATTTCACACAGTAATTTACAAATAAATTGTTAAAAAATCATACAATGTGATTTCTGCATTTTTATTTTTAGATTCTGTCTCTCACAGTGGAATTGCACCTATACTGAAAATTCTAGACCCCTCCATGATTTCTAAGTAGGAGATCTTGAAAAATCACAGTGTGATCAAATACTTATTTCCCTCACTGTGTATATATATATATATATATATATAGTTTGCAATATAGTCAAATGCTTCAAAACATTGAATTATTTTGCGAAGCTTTTTTTTTTGTTTGTTTTGAAAAGCTTTGTTTCTCCCATCATTAGCTGCAGGAGCAGATTTGCAGGGGAGCTGATAAGATCAGGGCTTGTAAGGTGGAGATGTGCTTTTCATTTAGCATTTAATAAATCTATTTTGTTATTAATTCAAGTGTAATATATCAAAAAAAATGTACATAATATCAAACTAGCTGGTAACTGAAATGGTTTAATAACAGTATTTTTGTTACGGTTACACTTGATCTTAAAACATTACGGTCTCCAGTATGAGTCTGCTGGCCTGACACTGCTGTTGTGATGCAGGACTCTGCATTTGAGTATTGTTGTGACAGAAAGAGTAACACACAGTTAGAATACCAAAATATGTGGGAGAGCTTTGCTTTTGTGTGACTACATTGCATTGTAATAAGCTCAATATAAAAGGACAGTTCACCCAAAAATCAATATATTCTGTCATTGTTACTTGTTTTAAACCTTAAAGAGATTCTGACTTCTGTTAAACACAAAAAGAGATATTTTGAAAAATGTTGGAAACCTGTAAACATTGACTGCTAGTGTTTGTTTTTCAATAGAAGTTAATGGTTAGGTTTTCATTCATTCATTCATTCATTCATTCATTTTCAGCTTAGTCCCTTTATTAATCTGGGGTCGCCACAGTGGAGTGAACCGCCAACTTATCCAGCATATGTTTTACGCAGTGGATGCCCTTCCAGCCGCAACCCATCACTAGGAAACATCCGCACTCATTTACACACACACTCATACACTACTGTGCATTTTAGCATACCCAATTCACCTGTACCGCATGCTTTTGGACTGTGGGGGAAATCGGAGCACCCGGAGGAAACCCACATGAACACGAGGAGAACATGCAAACTCCACACAGAAATGCCAACTGACCCAGCCGAGGCTCAAACCAGCGACCATCTTGCTGTGAGGCGAACGTGCGACCCACTGTGCCACCCCACAGGTTTTCAGCTTTCTTTAAAATGTCTTCTTTAGTCAATACATAAACTCTTAAAGGTTTGGAACCACTTGAGGGCAAGTAAATAATGAGTAAATTTTCTTTTTTGGAGGAACCATGTCTTCAACATTGACCTGCATTCTATCGCAATATAATATAACAACATAATAGCAACTCTCTCCTATATATCTTGCTATTCTAACTGCGTTCATTCCTTTCATTGATATAAGTGGCAGACATGTACAGTTTTCAACATCATTCTGATAACCTTTCTATAGTCATTCTGCATTCCTTCAGCATTAAAAAACATCTTACAGCACGATAATAAAAACATGCCTGAATGAGAAAATGAACCATATAGTGCTTGATTAGATTAGATTAGATTAGATTCAACTTTATTGTCATCACACATGTACAAGTACAAGGAAACGAAATGCAGTTTAGGTCTAACCAGGAGTGCAATAGCAGCAAGTGCAGGATACAGGTATAAGTTATAAAGTGCAGTTATAGAAAAATTATGGTGATATTTACAAATGGATGTACTATGAACATTATATACAGGTTGTGTTAGCTATGAACAGAGATTTACAATAGATGGATATATGTACAGGTTGCTATTAATAATCAGAAGTGTGCAGATAGATAAACATAATTACAAATGTATATGTACAGTGGATGTGTACATAATTTACAAATGTACATGTGCAGTAGGTGTGTACAGTTCAGATAAATGAATCAGTGCAATGAATATGTGCAATTTTTAAATGTGCAAATGTTAAGTAGTGCAGTGATTATGATGAGTCTGAGTTATGAGGAGAGGAGAGTGGGGTGTATTAGGGGGGCAAAAAGTCAGTGGGGAGCAGAGTTCAAGAGGGAGACAGCTCTGGGGAAGAAGCTGTTCTTTAGTCTGCTGGTTTTTGTCCGGGGGAGCCTGAAGCGCCTGCCAGAAGGCAGGAGAGAAAACAGTCTGTGAGCAGGGTGAGAGGAATCTTTAAGAATACTGCGTGCTCGACGCAGACAGTGTTTCCTCTGGATGTCCTCTATGGCTGGCAGTGTGGTCCCTGTGATGCGTTGGGCAGTTTTCACCACCCGCTGCAGTGCCTTACGCTCCGCAACAGAGCAGCTTCCATACCAGACTGTGACACAGTTCGTCAGGATGCTTTCTATTGTGCAGCGGTAGAAGTTCACCAAGACGGCTGATGACAGCTGGTTCTTCTTAAGTTGCCTTAAGAAAAATAGGCGCTGGTGAGCCTTCTTGACCAGGCTGGAGGTGTTGGTGGTCCAGGAAAGGTCCTTGGAGATGTGGGTCCCCAGGAACTTGAAGGATGATACAGGCTCGACGGCCATCTCATTGATGTAGATGGGATCATGTGAGCCTGTTCGTCCCTTCCTGAAGTCCACAATGAGCTCCTTGGTCTTGTCGGTGTTAAGGAGCAGATTATTGTTGGTGCACCACGTGGCCAGATGCTGTATCTCCTCCCTGTAGGCAGTCTCATCATTGTTGCTGATTAGACCAATCACTGTGGTGTCATCTGCAAATTTGATGATGGCGTTGGATCTGTTCACAGGCCTACAGTCGATGGTGAAAAGGGAGTAGAGGAAAGGGCTCAGCACACAGCCCTGTGGTACACCAGTGTTGAGTGTGACGGTGGTGGAGCAGATGTGGTCTGATCTAACATTCTGAGGTCTGTTAGTCAGAAAGTCCATAACCCAGTTACAGAGAGACGTGTCTATATCCAGGTCTCTAAGTTTGATCATTAACTTAGAGGGTATGACAGTGTTGAATGCTGAGCTGAAGTCAACAAACAGCATTCGTGCATATGTGTTTTTATTGTCCAGGTGTGTGAGTACAGAGTGCAGTGCTATGGAGACTGCATCTTCTGTGCTCCTGTTGCCCCGGTAGGCAAACTGATGTGGGTCCAGTGTGGATGGCAGAGAGTCTTTCAGATGTGCCAGGACCAACCGCTCGAAGCACTTCATGATGATGGGTGTGAGTGCTACCGGGCGGTAGTCATTCAGGCATGTTGGGCTGGAGTGTTTCGGCACTGGCACAATAGAGGTGGTTTTAAAGCATGTTGGCACAGCTGCTAGGTTAAGGGACAGGTTGAAAATGTCTGTGAATACCCCAGCGAGCTGTTCTGCACATGCTTTGAGGACACGCCCAGGAATACCGTCTGGTCCAGCAGCCTTACGCACATTGATCCGACTCAGTGCGGTGTAGACTTCTGAGGAGGTGAGTGTAATGGGTGAGTGGTCGGTTGAGGAAGTGATCCTGATGTAGGGTTCATTATTGTCTCTTTCAAAGCGGGCATAAAAGTCATTAAGCTCGTTCAAGAAGGAGACATTTGTGGCTGTGGGTGTGGAATGGCTGGGTTTGTAGTTGCTGATGGCCTGTATGCCCTGCCACATGCGCCGAGGATCAGAGTTGGAAAAGTGCTCCTCTAGCTTTAGCTTGTAGCAGTGCTTGGCCTTTTTGATGCCCCTCTTCAGATTAGCCCTGGAAGTGCTGTAGGCCTGTGCATCCCCTGATCTGAAGGCAGTGTTGCGTGCCTTCAGCAGGAGGCGCACCTCCTTGTTCATCCATGGCTTTTGATTTGGGTATGTGGTGATCTGTTTCTGGGTTGTAACACTGTCAATGGTGGTGTTGATGTATTCCAGAACAGAGGAAGTGTAGCTGTTAATGTCTGTGTGAGAGCCACATGTGGCCTGGGAAGCAAACATACTCCAGTCTGTGTGTTGAAACCTGTCCTGGAGTGTGGAGTCTACCCCCGCTGGCCACACTTTGATGGTCCTCACTGATGGCTTCACACGGTTGATGAGGGGTGAGTATCGGGGGGTGAGGAACAAAGAAAGGTGATCTGATTGACCCAGGTGGGGGAGGGGGGTAACAGCATAGGCTTCAGCCATGTTTGTGTATACCTGGTCCAAAGTCTTGTTTCCCCGTGTGTGACAGAAAATGTTTTGATGGAATTTGGGGAGCACTGTCTTTAAGTTTGAGTGATTAAAATCCCCCGCAACAATAAAAGCAGCCTCCGGGTGAGCAGTCTGTTGTTTGCTGATGGCTGCATGAAGTTCATTCATAGCAAGCTTTGCATCAGCATCGGGTGGAATATAAGCAGCGATTATAAAGGTGGAGGTGAACTCCCGTGGCAGATAAAACGGTCTGCATTTGACCATCAGAAATTCCAGGTTAACAGAGCAATGTCTCCCAACGATGACAGAGTTTGTGCACCACGCTTTGTTAATATAAATGCATAATCCTCCGCCTCGGGTCTTACCGGAGTCATCCGCCGCTCTGTCTGCTCGGAATGTCTGATGCTCAGTTAAAGATACAGCGTTGTCTGGTATCCCGCTGTTTAGCCATGTTTCTGTGAAAATCATGACATTACAGTTCCATAATCTTTTGCTGTGGTTGATGCGCAGTCTAATCTCATCCATTTTGTTCACCAGGGACCGTACATTGGCGAGGAAGATGCTGGGTAAAGAGAGCCGGTGTGGTGTTAGCTTTAGCTTAGCTCTTAGCCCGCCGCGCTTCCCCCACCTTTGTTTACGTTCGCGTCGCCGTCTCCGAGCACTTCTGCCCGGCCGGACGGAGCGCTCAGCCTCGGGTGTCCTGGCGATCTCTGGGATGAGTCGTAGATTGCTGATAAAACTGTCCGAAATGCACAAACCAATATCCAAGATCTCCTGTCGGGTGTACGATGTAAAGGCATTACTGTTCTGCACGAACAGACCCGAAATGAGCAGGAAAAATACTGCAAAATTGCAGAAACTGAAGAGACGCCGAGCCTCGCGATGTGTACGCGCCGCCATCTTGGTCTTATTCTTGATGTTAAAAGAGTTATTGAATGCAGCAAGCAGTGGAAAAGGACTCAGTGTTACTCATTCTGTCACAACAATAACTAAATGCAGAAATATTGAGAGCACAGCAGCAGTGCCAGGCTCAGACTGGAGGTTTTAGTGGAGATTATATCACCATAAATCTTTAAGGTTAGCATTCATCCTGATGGATCTTTCAAGTTGTAGATAAATTGTGGCTCGTTTCCACTGAGAGGTACAGTACGGTACGGTACAGGTCGGTATGGGTCACCTTTATCAAGCTTGCATTTCCACTACCAAGGGTACCCTTTTGGTGGGCGTGGTGTACAACTGAGAGTTTCAGACGATGTCATGTTTACTCAAGGAAATGTCACATTAACACCGTACAGGTCGTTTACATATCATATGCACGTTATTAATATGAGCTCAAAAAGTTTGTTATTTTAAATATAGACGCGATAGCGAGCTCTCTGGACAAAGTGAAACCGCTCGCACTTTTAGACGAGCTCGTAAAACAACAGGACACGGCAGAATTCGTTCTTCTTGGCTTTGTGGCTGTCCATCAAGACGACAAGGTTTGTTTGAGCTTGGGTTAACCATGACTCGTTTTCCTATGCATAAAGAAATACGATAATGTCTCGGCTGTGTATTTAAAACATGGCGGTTCCATTGTTTCGATTTTGGCTAACTCCACGAGCTCGTGATGTATCTCTGGAACCAATTAGCATTCAGCTGAGCGTGTAGCTCCACCTTTTGGTACCCGTTCAAAAGGGTGCCGAAAAAGTGGTACGGTACCATTCGGTTCAGTATGCCTTTTGACAGTGGAAACAGCTATAAAAGCGTACCAAACCAAACCGTACCGTACCGTACCACTCATTGGAAATGGGCCATTAGGGTTACGAAATACATAATTTTTGCAGTTTTTGTTTTTACGAATCCACGAGAGGCCGCTGTGTGCACTTTTTCATAACTCAAATTTGTCTCGCGTGTGCCGTTCGTGCCCGCTGTTCTCGTGTAAACCCACCAGAGGCCGCTGTCTCTCTGTCTGACTGTCTGTCTGACCGAATGACTAAATGAATGAATGACTGACTGGCCGGCCGACCGATCGACTGACCCACTCTCCTCCTTCCCTAAACCCAACCAATTTTATCGATTGACCCGCCCACCCACTTACTTTCCTAAACCCAACCAACGATTTACAAAAGCCGTCCAGAAAAAGAAAAGCCCTCGTATGATTTTTACCACGTTTTTGGATTTTACCACATTTTCACTGTTATTCACTTGTTCATTTTGGATTCTGTTTTTGTCTTACCTGATTTCTGGAACCGCTTTTGCCTGGACTCGAACCACGTCATCATTGTCATGATCAACTCCTCCCTGCATTTCAAGTCCGCAGACGTAACATGATGAGCTAACTGGACAAACTGGTTGAGGTGGGAAAACCCTCCACACGGAGGTAAGGGGTCAGCTGGTAAGCACAAAAAGGAACAGCGTCGTACTGCCACGTAGTGTTCATTTAAAAAAACAAAATGAAGCCATACGTACCTTCGGCTACATAATTCGCAGTCTCCGGAAACATCCATGGGACTACATTTTCAGAATGAGCCTGTGTTGATCATTTTAATAGTTGCCAAAAGATAATAATTAAGATATTAGCATACATTTTTACTTATTGTACTTGACTGGAGAGGGCAAAAACAAATAATAAACAATATAGGGACTGTGTCCTTATAAAAATGATTGAATATGCAAATATAAAATCAACTTTACTTCAATCTCATTTCTCTCTCTCTCTCTCTCTCTCTCTCAGCAGTCTATAGTACTCTAAACCGATTAATACAGGACAAAACATGACAATAATCGATCACTTTCAGCAGCAATAATCAGCAAAACATGCACGTTTTCTTCGCTTTAACATTGTTTACATTTTGTTCCCCCAGATTGAGTTAAAGTTGGTTTTATAATAACACATTCAGACTTTCTCCTTAACATAATTTCCCCAAAAATATTCTTTGCACATTTTAAACAGTGAAGTCCTATTAGCAGCCAATGATTATCAAAGTACAACATTGTTCACAGTCAGTTAAATAGTGCTAATGTTGTTTTAAAGTCATACTTGCATGTTATTTCTGACAGAATATTTAAAATAGCATGCTAAACAATATAGGGACTGTGGCACTGTTAAAAATGTGCAAATATAAAATCAACTTTACCTCAGTTTAATTTTTCTCTCTCTGTCTTGTGTTTGATTTATTATAAATTACAGTAGTCTAAACTGCTCTAAACTGATTAGTACCACTCAAAACATGACAATTCTCCAATAATTGATCACTTCCAACAGCAATAATCAGCAAAATATGAGTTTCATTTGGTTCATTATTGTTCATTCGGGAAAAGTTGGTTTTATATTCACACATTCAGACTTTCTCCTTAATATAGTTTCATAAAAAAATATTCTTTGCAAATTTTAGATAGTGAAATCAAAGTATAGTATAGTATAGTATAGTATA
>CAIGQZ010032675.1:193206-204688 GCA_903798205.1 Danio tinwini
TAGTATAGTATAGTATAGTATAGTATAGTATAGTATAGTATAGTATATTAATAGCATGTTAAACAATACAGGACCGTGTCACTGTTAAAAGAATGAACAAATGTGCAAATATAAAATCAACATTGCTCTTACTCTTTCTTGTGCTTGATTTAATATAACTTCTAGTACTCTATAGTACTCTAAACTGATTAGTACCGCCCAAAACATGACAATAATTGATCACTTCCAACAGCAATAATCAGCAAAATAGACGCGTTTCCTTTGATTCAACAGTGTTTACATTCCAACCCAGGCTCATCATGAATACATACCCAGGTCTATACATTTCTGGGGACAGCGAAAAACTTAACTGGAGATATGTCTGCTCGCAGTTTTTGTTTTTGCAAATCCACCAGAGGCCACTGTGTATGCTTTTTGATGATCTCAAATTTCTCTCGCGAGTCGTCTTCTCGTGTTAATCCACCAGAGGGCGCAATATACACTTCAGCCAAATAGGCCAGCTAGCTGTCGACTGACTGACCAACCCACCCCCATCCCTAAACCCAACCGATAGTGTTTTCAAAAGCAATCTAAAATCTGTGGAGGCCGCATGATTTCACCACATATTCAGCCTGTTGTTTATTTATTTATTTTTTTGCTTTACCTGGTCTCTGGAACCATTCTTCACCAGACTCAAACCCCATCATCGTGGTCAACTCTGCTTCGAGTCTCATATCCATCTGTAACATGGCGAGCTAATAGGCAAAGTGGTAGCACAGGAAACGCCGTCCATACGGAGGTAAGCGGTCAGCTAGAAGAGCTAAAAAAACAGAAGTCATCAGTGGCATCATAATTTTTAAGGAGTTTGCATGGCGTTAATTTTAAACACGAAATGCAGCCATACGTACCTCTGGCTACATAATTGGAGCTCTCTGGAAATTTAGACAGGGGTACGTATACACAATAAGCCTGGGATGTTACATTCTGTTCCAATCCCGCTGATAGATTGAGGTAAAGTTGATTTAATATTCGCACATTCATTCATTTTTGAAGAAAGTGACAACTTGTGTCCCCATAGTTTGATGTCACCACGCTAATTTGAATATAGACTGATTTCAAGTGGCTGCCATTATTAACAGCGAAATTGAGGCTGCGGTGGGAAGAAACCCGGAAGTATCGCCTGAGTCACACAGAAATATTGTGTACCTGGCTGTATATCTTATCAGCGAAGAGAAAGCGACACAAATTTATACTTTCACCGCCTTCCGAGTGACCCGAAAGGTCTGTTCTGAATGAATAGTGAAAATAAAAAGGGATATTTGACCTCATTTTCAGCTAAGCTAAGGGAAATGGCACTAGTTTGCTAACGTTTTCTTTCCCAAACAAACGTTTTAGCTGCCATTTATCAAACTCAAGTTAATGAACTGATTCTTTCACTATATTATTAATAACCGGTTATGATCTATTGCTGAACTGATATTGAATTCTCCCTGCCTGCACCCCTAATATTTTTCATGAGACTAGTATTTAGCTTAAAGGCTTAACTAGGTGTTATTTAGGTTAAAATTAGGATAATTAGGTAAGTCAATGCAGACTATGGTCCCCGACCTTTTTATCACCGCGGACCGGTCAATGCTTGACATTTTTATTATGGCGCTGGGGGGTGGTGTGGTACTATCAACTGTTTTCTCAGAGGATGACAAGCTGACAAAACATTGCTGCAACTCTGATACAAGTTTTATTTATGAAGAAAATGAAAAAGCACTGCAGTGTTTGGGTGTTCTGTGTTTGTCTAGTATAATTAGTATAACAGAATGTGTATTTTCCATACAAAGTATACAGCTGTGGTGCGTTTCCCATACAACGACGTAACTCACAGCTGAACTATCATAGTACGATGCATCATTTGGGAAAGAACGATGTAGTGATGAGTGTTTCGCAAAACCTGTATTTTCTCTGTCGCAGATCCATCATTTAAACGCCCTTAATGATACTCTAATCAGCGATGTTTATGAGAGCGCTCAGCTGCGCTTAAATGATAACGGGAAATGTAAGTTTTTAAAACTTCAGTACCGGGACAACACTGTTAAGGACAACATGAGGGTGTGCTACAGAGGACTGCATTGTTTTATCGCTCACCGAGTTACATTGGCTGAAGCAGGGAAGCGTCCCCACGGTGTTTACCTGCTGCCATGAACGGAAGCCTAAGAGCGGAAGCCGCACCCTCCATTAAGCTCTTGAAGTTTGCAGATGACACTACTGTTTTCGGCCTCATCCGGAACAGTGACGAGTCTGCATACAGACAGGAGGTGGAGCGGCTGGCTTTATGGTGCAGATACAACAACCTGAAGCTGAACACGCTCAAAAAACAGAAGCAATTAGTGGCTTCATACCTTCCCATGGCGTTAATTTTATAGATGAAATGCAGCAATACGTACCTCTGGCTACATAATTGGAGCTCTCTGGAAATGTAAACATGGGTTTACTCTTACTTATAAAGAGATTGTGATGTTGTGTGACAGCCGCACCCTCCATTAAGCTCTTGAAGTTTGCGGATGACACTACTGTTATCTGCCTCATCCGGAACGATGACGAGTCTGCATACTGACAGGAGGTGGAGCGGCTGGCTTTATGGTGCAGATACAACAACCTGGAGCTAAACAGTGGAGATGATAGTGGACTTAAGTCGAAACCCCCCTGCACTCCCCCCACTCACCATCATGAACAGCACTGTGGCTGCAATAGAGTCATTCAGGTTCCTGGGCACCACCATCTCTCAGGATCTGAAGTGGGACATTCACATAGACTCTATTGTGAAGAAAGCCCAGCAGAGACTGTATTTCTGTAGACTGTATTTCTGAGAGACTGTATTACTCAGCTGTCATCCAATCCATCCTCTGCACTTCAATCACCGTCTGGTTCAGCTCAGCTGCCAAAACTGACCTCCGTAGACTACAGCGAATAGTCCGGACTGCTGAACGAATCACTGGAACTACCCTTCCCACACTTCAAGAACTGTACTCTTCCAGAGTGAGTAAAAGGGCTCGCAAAATCACTCTGGACGCCTCACACCCAGCACACTGCCTGTTCGAACGTTTACCGTCTGGTCGGCGCTACAGAGCACCAAGCACAAAAACAGCCAGACACAGGAAAAGTTTCTTTCCTCAGGCCATCTACCTCATGGACAGTTAAATATTCCCCTACTGTGCAATAAACGTGCAATACTTTCTCATACGCACTTGTACACAGCACCTTATAACAATATGCAATACTTTCTCCATTCACATTGATACACAGCATCTTATAACCTGTATATTCACCACAAATTTGTACTTACAACTCAACATCCAGATAGTTTTGACTAACTGCATCTCTGTTTAATGTGTATCGCCTTTTTCTTTTCTCATATTTAATTTTGTGTTGTCACTCGTCACTTTATGTACACTGGAAGCTTCTGTTGCCAAAACAAATTCCTTGTGTGTGTGAAGCACACTTGGCAAGAAAACTGATTCTGACGTTGTTTGATGCCTAAAATGCTTTTAACTGAATGATAGTGATGTTTACACCAGTTCTGCATTTTGAAATCACACCAACAGCTGGAGGTTTGTAGTACACAGCATGTTGTTGCAATGTTTACAGTGCTAATCCTTTACTTCTGGGTTTCTTCCCACCGCAGCCTCGCTTTCGTATTTTAAAATGGCGGTCGCGTGAAATGATAGATATATACATTAGATGTCGCCTACCCTACTGTTGTCTATTAGAAGGAATGCGTCAATAGAGCCGCCATTTTAGTACAGGGTAGTGCTCCTTTGAAATGAATGCAGGACCAAGGTGAAGTGGAGGACCGTGACCATCGAGAGCCAGAGATATACACATATACACATATCGGGAGTTTTCCCCGGTGCTCCGTATGCAAATATTTTTTTAAATTACGAAATATTATAATTTTACATCACTTTTCTACATTGATGGATGTGACCGCACGGGCATTCCTGACAAAGAGTGAGTGTTTGTGTGTATGGAAATGCATTACCCTCCTTCCCTGTTTAATTTGATCTAATCCATGTCCTGAAACACCCCCCCCCCTCCCTCTCCTGCTTTCACTTCTCATTCTGACGGAGGGAGCGATTCGTTTGTGAATGAATCTCCGTTATGAACGACTCGTTTACTTAGCTGACAATAATACAAGTTTTCTGACAGAACCGCGTCTTGTTGTCATATTTCATAACATTGTTTGCTTATTTTATTCAACAAAACTAGCATAAGCTTAGAATTTAGTGCGAGTTGGTGCTACTTTGCCTTATGGTCACTGCAGTAAGAGACTGTATCATCATCAATAACATTACTTGTTAAGCACAAAAGTCCATAACATACAAAAACGTAAAAAACGAAATCTTACCTATGAAATGTGATGACTTTGTGCTTTGTTTTCTTTGTTTGCTCGTTACTACACCCGTACACAGTGCTAAAGTCCAGCATCTTCACATTGGCACACTCTCTTGACTAGTGCGGTTGAATGACGTTTTTCCTAGGAGCACTGTACCAATGTGGCGGCGATATTGACGCATGCTCAGGGTCCCTATGTGATATCTAGTGTATATATCTATGTTGTGAAATAAGCGCATTCAGTTTGAAATCGTATGTATGACTTTAAAACGACATTAGCACTATTTAATTGACTATAAACAACTTTGAGAGCCATTGGCTGCCAATATGACTTCCTTGTTTAAAATTTGGGTCACACTTTATTTTGATGGTCCGTTTGTTGAATATGTTACATTGCAACTAATTCTCATTACATTATAAGTAGACTGTTAGGTTGGGGTTAGGGTTGAGGTTGGGGTTAGGGTTAGTGTAAGTTGACATGTACTTGCAAAGTTTCTTATAGTCAGTTAAATGTCAGTATCAACAGATATTAAGCAGACAGTCTACTAATACTCAAATGGACCATCAAAATAAAGTGTTACCAAAATTTGAAACTAATAATAATATTATTAAGGAGAAAGTCTGAATGTGCGAACATAAAACCAACTTTACCTCAGTTTCCCCCAGATAGAACTGCTGGGCGCGTGTCTGTCAAAGCCACCTAATTAATATTCATGAGCAAAGTTCTCAAGTTTCCATGTCGCACTTCTGAAAGCGTGGCATTGTCTGAATGTGACTCTGCACTGTAAAAGCTGCTCTCCTCTAATTCCTGATCTGTAGTCTGGAGAGGGACATGTCTAAATTGCTCATCTCCTCACCTCCGGTTCACGGGCCCTCAGAGAGATGAACTTCGATTTAGAGAAGTGTGTTAGCGCCATGGAGACCGTTTCTTCATTAACGTTTGTAATCTGAAAGGACACACGGCAAAACCTAATTACCCCTCTCAACCGGGCGATACTCATCTATTGACATTCTGAACTCATTTCCCCGGGAAATTAAAATGGAAAGGGCGCGCGAGAGATTGCGTCCAGGTGTGGCATTTTCAGGGAGAGCCCGATATTCCCCCTGTGGCCCCGTCTGTTTTCCCCGTCTTTAATTAAAATGATATTTAGACGACGGAGTTTTGTGTTTGTTTAGTTAATGAACCAAGTCTATTCTCCGTGGGAGGAAAGACGGAATATAAGAAAGCTCATTAGCATATGTTAGCATTTGCAATGTTTACTCGGTGCGTGCAAGAGTGGCCTGAGTCATTTTTCCCTCCTCCTTTGTGCTGAGAAATGTCTTTTGCAGGCGACTATGTACAGATAAGAGACGATAATTAATTAGTACAACACAGAGGTATTCGGTTTGCAGTCCAACAATTGGCATTGCTCAACTATTAGGTTGCTTTGGGAATTTTGGATGGGTTTATCCATGTTGACAGGTTTATTTCTAGAACATAGATATAATATAACATGAACTATAAAGCGGATAAGTTGATGCAACTAAGCATCTTTAAAGCGAGCAATTGTTTCAAAATTTACTTCTGATGAATACATTACTGATGTTGTAGTTACACAAATAAACACCAAAATATTCTAGTGTTTAGAAATAATGGCGACACTTGACAATAAGGGCAGCACGGTGGCTTAGTAGTTAGCATTGTGGCCTCACAGCAAGAAGGTTGCTGGTTCGAGTCCCGGCTGGATCAGTTGGCATTTCTGTGTGGAGTTTTCTTGTGGAGTTCACCCACAGTCCAAACACATGGGCTATAGGGGAATTGAATAAACTGTTGGCCTGTAGTGTATGAGTGTGTGTGAATGAGAGTGTATGGGTGTTTCCCAGTACTGGATTACGGCTGGAAGAGCATCCGCTCTGTAAAACATATGCTGGAATAGTTGGCGGTTCATTCCGCTGTGGCAACCTCTGAATTAGAGAGTAAGTCGAAGGAAAATACATGAATGAACTTTACAGTAAGGTCGTAATAATAGGTAATGCACTTGCTAACATGAACAATGATCATTTATTACAGTGTTTGTTCATGCTAGTTAATGAAAACACATTGTTGTTCATTGTTAGGCCTTGTTAACTAATGTTAACAAGCATGAATTAATATTTTAATAATGCATTGGTCAATGTTGAACTATAATAAATAAATGCTGTATTGTTTATGTTAGTAAATACACTCACCGGCCACTTTATTAGGTACACCTGTCCAAATGCTCAGTAATGCAAATTTCTAATCAGCCAATCACATATTTGGTGGGGTCTTCTGCTCACTCCTCGGGGCACTGTAGCCCATCTGCTTCAAGGTTGTGTGTTCAGAGATGCTCTTCTGCAGGCCTCAGTTGTAACAAGTGGTTATTTAAGTTACTGTTGCCTTTCTATCAGCTGGAACCAGTCTGGCCATTCTCTGGCGTCAACAAGGCATTTGCGCCCACAGAACTGCCGCTCACTGGATATTTTCTCTTTTTCGGACCATTCTCTGTAAACCCTAAAGATGGTTGTGCGTGAAAATCCCAGTAGAGCAGCAGTTTCTGAAATATTCAGACCAGCCCGTCTGGCACCAACAATTATGCCACATTCAAAGTCACTTAAATCCCCTTTCTTCCCCATTCTGATGCTTGGTTTGAACTGCAGCAGATAGTCTAGACCATGTTTACATGCCTAAATGCGTTGAGTTGCTGCCATGTGATGGGCTGATTAGAAATTTGCGTTAGCAAGCAGTTGGACAGGTGTACCTAATAAAGTGGCCGGGAAGTGTATGTCGTTATGATTTATTGCAATGTGCACATTTATCATTCAGTCAACATCATGCAAGTAGTTTTTGGCATTTCCAACACACTGAAGCCATTCATTTGTTTTTAATTATTAAACACAAAGACACAGTTTCATTTCAAAATATTTAATTCTCATATTTTATATGTACACATTTGGAATGAATGGACATTCACATCCTGCTCACTTATACGAGGCAGTAATGTGTGTCTAAATGCAGATCCAGTCATTCCTACATGATTATTCACATCGAACAAATCCATTCGATTTGGTGATCATCCACGCTCTCTGCAGACCCGAAACCCAGCCACATCATGATCACCATGCTGATTTTTGCGCTCACACCGTGTGCAAAAGGCGTGTAATAATCACATTTTGGCTGAAATGATTGTCAAAGTAACAACAGTAGGAAAATATAAAAATAATAACGGTATTCATTATTGTACTATATGGCTGCTCTAGTGACATTTGGGTCTCAGATAAAGACGATGCCATCACAAAAAAAAAATTTAAAACAGATGACTATATTCTGCCCATCATATAACAGGACAAACATGTTTTCATTGGGATCATAATAAGGCTCATCTCTCCTTCTTAACTGAGCTATACAAACATATTCAAACCCTCATATTCCTCATATAGCTATACTGACATATTCAATTACTCTCCTGAAGAACAGCGCTTTACAGTAAAGTATGACAAGATATATGCCTTATCCAGGAACATTCTCAGAACGTTCTCTCAGAGTTAACAACAAACATTCTTTCTGTAGTATTAATATTTGATGAATGTTTGTTCAAAGTCATCTGGCCTTTAATAATGAACGCATCAGCACACACTGTAAAAAGTCATTATTTTTTTACTTAACAGGTTTACTCATTCTATTGCAGAGGTGGGCAAACTCTGTCCTGGAGAGCCGGCGTCCTGCATAGTTTAGCTCCAACACTAATCAAACGGAATGAACCACCAACTATTCTGGCATATGTTTTATGCAGCGGATGCCCGTCCAGCCGCAACCCAGTACTGGGAAACACCCATACACGCTCATTCTCTCACACACTCATACACTACGGCCAATTTAGTTTATTCAATTCAATTATAGTGCATGTGTTTGGACTGTGGGGAAACCTGGAGCATCTGGAGGAAACCGCATGTGAACACGGGGAGAACATGCAAACTCCACACAGAAATGCCAGCTGGGAGGTGACAGTGCTAACCACTGAGCCCTCATGTCGCCTACTTGGAAACACATGAAAATCATTGGAGAGATATTTAAAAATGTGATCATTTCTGATAGTATTAATTTCACAGGCAGAACACAACGTGTGGTAATCATAAAACAATCAGCCTTATAGCCCCATTTCCTCACACACCGAATGGCTGGAGTTGCATTGCATGTGCATTACACATCAGACACTTTGAAAATACACTGTAACAACATATCCGCAAATTAACAGTTTTCCAAATTTTGTGATTCATGTTTTTATTTTTCCTCATATATTTATGCTTTGAATTGCATTATGGGACCCTTTAACCTTGAAAAGTTCAAAAAAGTGACTTTTATGTACATTTTTAATAGCTTAAAGTGAAATAATGTCAGGGTTGGTGTGGTGGAAATTCATTTATATTCAGCCTTACATAGACCACACGTCGCTACTTTGATGTCTGTTTATCATAAGACAAAGTCTTAATCCATGTATGGTGGCTTAAACTGTATGGCCTGGTATGGAGTAAACCTACAATATGTGAAGAGGATAACTGTAATCAATGTATGGTGAGCAGTAGAGGGAAGAAACTAGATAAAAGGGGAACACTCTTTCTGGCCCAATCCCAATTCTACCCCTTAGCCCTTCCCCTTACCCCTACCCCTCATTTTGCGCGTTCACATCAAGGGGTAGTGGTGTCTCAATTCTCTTTAGCTTGAAGGCGTAGGGCTAAGGGCAAGGGGTATACACCCCTTCGAACGAAGCTTTTTCAGGACCACACTTGAAACGAAGGGGTGAAAAAATTTTCCAGAATATACACCTGCCACAACGGCAGTATTGCTGAACCCGGAAGTAAAGAGATCCACAAATTAGTATGTTTTGTCATTATTACCAATTTTTACGACAAACAAACACATGTTCTAATATATTCATAACCGAGTTCATGTTTTACCGTCATGCTTTAAAAAAAAAAAAACACACAAAAAAACCCCAGATAAATTTGGCGATCTATAATCCCTAATCAAAACTCCTGTACAGCACAACATTCTGACACTCGATGACACTCGAATACCCTGCCAGAGAAGTCTAGTGGCTGAGAATGAGCTTTTTACATGGTCTTCTATAAAGTTAATGTTGTTTTCGATTGTTTACATAGATGAATATGGCCACGGTGTAAATACACAGTACAGTTAGGATCTTATTGCCACATTAGATCGTTATGATAACATAATATATGCATTCAGAGATTTCCTGAAGATAAACACCAAAAAATAACACAACTGGAATAACTACAGCAGTCGCCATTGTCTGATCTCATATGAAGCAAGAGATCGCGATGACATATGATGATGTGTGCAGGTGCTGTAGTGCTGTCCCAATTCTTAGGGGTAAGTTTTGAAGTCCTTCCCCTTAACCCTCGGTTGTAAGAGCCAAGAGGAAGGGGAAGGGGTACAAAAATAGAATTGGGATTGGACCTTTCTGTTGTGTCACATACTGCAAAAACCTGTGTTGCTGTATGACTGTCTGACCTTCTTTGCAAAGAATAAACCTTTAAAAAGACATTTGTGTGAAAATTTGTCTTCCTGACCATAGAGAGAGCCTCTTTAAAGAAAATAGCCACTACAGTTGTTGTATATTATGCTCCAAACACCTTATAATAAACTGCCAGTACATTTTCTGTTATTTTGCATAATTATTTATCTATATTATTAGTTCTTAAACAACAAAAAGGTCAATAAAAGTCCCTTTGTTAATCTATAGAGTTGAATTTTCAACATCAAAAGTGAACAGAGCAAAGATCAACATCCCATAATGCAATTCACAACCGTAAATAAATACTGAAACTGCTTATTAACCGATATTTATTTTATAGTGTACATCAGGGGTGTCTAAACTCGGTCCTGGAGGGCCGGTGTCCTGCAGATTTTAGCTCCAACTTCCCTCAACACACCTGCAGGGATGTTTCTAGAAAGCCTAGTAAGAGCTTGATTAGCTAGATAGTGTCTGATGGGGGTTGGAACTAAACTTTGCAGGACACCGGCCCTCCAGGACCGAGTTTGGACACCCCTGGTGTACATGATGATGAGTGCTATGCTTTGGTACTAATAATAATAATTATAGTCACTCCTCTTGTCGTCATCTGGTTTTATTCATTATACAAGTCATTGTTGATGACCTCTGCCCCCGTGTCGTCCCGCGGGTCGAAGCTGCTGGGAGAGATGAACCTACGCTTTTTCCCGAAGGTGGAGAAGGAGTTGTGGACGTGAAGCTCGCTGCGGTGGCTGGGCCTCAGGGTGCAGAAGCCAGACGGGGTGCCGGGGATGTAGACGTTGTGCTGGTAGTCAGGTGGAGGGTTTGGGTGGCTCTGCGCTGTGGCCTGCTGCTGCTGCTGTTGGAGGTGGCGTTGGTTTTGGGTGGGGTTGTGTTGAGGAGTATAGTGAGGCGTCCAGGCTCTCTGAGAAACGCCACCTGCTGGAGACTGATTTCGGTACTCTGAATTGATCAAAAATAAAGAGGATTAAACTCTATTATTTATTATATACAGTACTGTGCACAAGTGGGTGGTGTAGTGGCGCAGTGGTTAGCAAGAAGGTCACTGGTTTGAGCCTCGGCTGGGTCAGTTGGCATTTCTGTGTGGAGTTTGCATGTTTTTCCAGTGTTGGCGTGGGTTTACCCAACAAGTTTAAAGACATGCGGTATAGGTGAATTAGGTAAGCTAAATTGTCTGTAGTGTATGTGTGTGAATGAGAGTGTATGGATGTTTCTCAGTGATGGGTTGCAGCTGGAAGGGCATCCACTGTGTAAAACATATGCTGGATAAGTTGGAAGTTCATTCCGCTGTGGCGACCCTAAATTAATAAAGGGACTTATAAAGGGCCGAAAAGAAAATTAATGAATGAACTGTGCAAAAGTTTTAGTTTTGTTTTTTTAGCAAAGTTTTCATGACCTTCCAGATGTAAGATTGGTGTCTGCATCAATATATAAACAGATAAGAAAATAAATATGTACACAAAATAATAATAATAATAATAATAGTAATAATAATAATAATAATAATAATAATAATAGTAATAATAATAATAATAATAATAATAATAATAATAATAATAATAATA
>CAIGQZ010032675.1:242854-255419 GCA_903798205.1 Danio tinwini
CTGTATTTTGCACTGTCTGTATTTTGCACTGTCATTGTATTTGCACTGTCTGTACTTTGCACTATCTGTATTTTGCACTGTCTGGAGCCAGCACCAATCTTTTTACTCATCATAGCACGCGTGCTGCTGATGACATGACAATAAAAGTGATTTGATTTGATTAGAAATGTTTGCACATTAAACTAGTCACTAGTACAGAGTAAAGAGTAAATACATTTACAAGCAACTCCTCCAAACTCTACACTTTTTCACCTTTCCTCGCTTTCAAAATCGCATGTTATGGCTAAATGCCCAATGAGTCACAACTCTGGTAAAACCATCAGAGAGGAAAGAAACAAACGGAGGGAGAGAGAGAGAGAGAGAGAGAGAGAAAGAGAAAGAAAGAGGGCAGAGACCAGAGTTTATTCTCCACTTCCAGTCCAGTAGTTCATGCGTGCATGTCACTAGCATTTAATCTTCAAACACACACATACACACACACACACACACACAGCGAGGGAGAGCCAAATAACATTACAGCTCTGTATCACCAGTACATGCCCTACCCATCACTCCCTTCTGGTTGCCATTGGAAACCACACAAACAATCCCTCTTGGGCAATAGCAGGAGTCAGCAGAGGATGCAATGCTCACTCACTCTCTATTGTGCGCTAGACAGCATGCACATACATATGCATGTGCGCGAGCGCGTGTGTTATTGTCTGGATTACATTTTAATTCTTACATTTATATGAAGTGTGTGTTTGGCCTCAAAAATGTGGTGATGTCACATTCCCTGGCAGAGCGGGACACGCTGCAACTGTCTGAGCGCACAAGAAAGAAAGAGAAACCTTCAAAAACAAACAAATGTTTTGCAAATGTCTTCATCAGATTTGACAACTTTAGGTTTATGGGAAGTCAAAACTTACTGTGCATTGTTATTGGTTAGGTGAACAATTCATCTGTGCAAGTTAATCCACTGACAGAAAGTAATCTTTGTTTTGGTAATCTGAGTATTTACTTCAACATTTTGATTGGCTCCTTCTCTGATGATGTCAGTTTGACGACTTCAGCCACATTATTCTTGGAGACTGAAGACTCACTCTGAATGGATCATTTGAATCACTGAGTTGTTAACTGGAGACTCACTCTGAATAGATCATTTGAACCACTGAGTTATTAGGTGCGTTCGACTTCATGCAGCGCTGCGCAGATCGATCGCAATCTGTCTTAAAGCGGTGCATGCTGGTTAGAAATTTTGGCCGGATTGATGCTGCGCCGACGCCATGTGACTGTCACATGTGGCATCAAAGTACCACAACAGTGCTCCGAGATCAGACGACTGACTCAGCCCGTGCAGCATCTGAAGCCGCGGTCACACTGAACTTTTCTCCCCATAGACTTCTATTCATACGCACGCGAATGCGTCAGACCGGAAAATCAGGGTCATGCGTCGAGTTTCGCATTTTGCTGCGGGGCAAAGTTCAAGCTTGGTGAACTCTGACCTGCAAAATCGCATCACTTGACTGTGTGAGACCAATCCAGGATCAAAACATGACCTCTCTGAACAGAAATTTAAAACATGGAGCAATCACTCGCTTTTGTAATGTCTAATCATCTTGTTTAATCCCGCCCCTTTTCGCAGCGCCGTACGACAGAATTTCGCAAGTTCAAACTCTAATGTGACTTCGGCTTAAAGAGGGCCTGCTAGAGCTAAGATGACGACACCAATATAACACGATTGGCCAAGTTCACCGCATGACAACAACCACGTGTGTTTCGCGTTTATTATAGGACAAATTCCGTCTCACAAATTTTAAAACAAATAATTAAGTGTTCATACCATCTCTATCTTGTACACATCATGCTTATTAAATGACTACAAATATTTTACTGCAGCATCATCTTTTGTTAAATTATTTGTTTATAAACACTAGATTGTTTGCACAGGTTTATTCTGCCTTTTTTATACAGACTACTGTATTCAGCTACATAAATGATTTTAATGATATAATTTAGTAAATAATCTAAATATTAACTCAAATAACTCTTACAGACTTGTAATAAAATAATTATCATCATTGATCCTGACGATTTCTTAGCAAATTAAGTTATATAAAATTATGTAATATAAAAATATATGATTCTAAAATATTTTATTTCCTGTCAAGCTATTTATGCAGAAATGTACATTGATGTAGCTGCTCTTTCTGGGAAATGTCTACTTAAAGTGTAGCTCATTTATTTTGGTCATTTTGTTTAATCTTTTTGGATTAAAGTGCTTTTTAAAAATGCTTTCATTATCCAAAATAATCCTATTCGTGGGTATTTATTTCCTTTTTATGTGCCCTCTGGCTTCCCCCTTATTTCTCATGCGTTTGTTATGTAGGCTACTTAAATTTAATTCATAATTCCCTTATTGTTAAAAATGAAGTAAAGTTTGTAGAGACTGTATTTTGTTTTATTTGTACTGTATATCTTTTGTTGTTATTTCAATAAATAAATGATCACGCCATGTGATCCGTCATCATGACAGCAGCAACTTTGAGCCCCCGTCCGGCTTGACAGCTCCGTTTTTAACTCCGCCCTTGCCTGCGCACGGCTAATCTCATTGATCACCGGCTGCAGCTGTGTGTCATGTCGAACGCACCTCTTATCTGGAGATTCGCTTGGACTAAATTGTTTGAATCAATAAGTTTTCAACTGGAGATTCACTCTGAATAGATTGTTTGAATCACTGAGTTGTTAACTGGAGACTCACTCTGAATAGATCATTTGAATCACTGAGTTGTTAATTGCAGATTTGCTTGGACTGAATTGTTTGAATCAGTAAGTTTTGTAACTGGAGATTCGCTCTAAATAGATCATTTGAATCACTGAGTTGTTAACTGGAGATTTGCTTTGACTGGTTCATTTGAATCACTGAGTTGTTAACTGGAGATTCACTCTAAATGGATCGTTTGAATCACTGAGTTGTTAAGTGGAGATTCGCTTTGACTGATTCCTTTGAAATACTGAGTTGTTAACTGGAGATTCACTCTTCGCTCTAAACGGATCATTTAAATCACTGAGTTGTTACATGGAAATTCACTTTGAATGGATTGTTTGAATTACTGAGTTGTTAAGTGGAGATTTGCTTTCACTTGATCATTTGAATCACTGAGATGTTCAGTGAAGATTCATGCTGAATGGATCGTTTGAATCACTGAGTTGCTAATTGGAGATTTGCTTTGACTGGTTCATTTGAATCACTGAGATGTTAAGTGGAGATTCAAGCTGAATGGATCGTTTGAATCACTGAGTTGTTAACTTCGGCCGTCCGGCTTGACGGCTCAGATTTCAACTCCGCCCCCGCCTGCGCTCGGCTAATCTCGTTGATTACCGGCTGCGGCCATAGCTCAAGTCGAACACACCTGTTAACTGGAGATTCACTTTGACTGGAACATTTGAATCACTGAGTTGTTAACTGGAGATTCACTCTGAATGGATCGTTTGAATCACTGAGTTGTTAGTTGTGATTTGCTTTGACTGAATCACTTGAATCACTGAGTTGTTAACTAGAGATTTGGGCTGCATCTGAAACCGCCTTTTCAGTAGGTACTGCATTTGAATTTAAACATACTACTCGGCCGTTAGAAAAGTACGTTCTATAGAGTATAAATGTAAGAAGTATGAATAGAATTCGGACGTACTACATCCACCATTTTGTCATGGTCACGTGACCTACCTGCGCCAGTTGCGTCGCTTCACTCCCACTCATGAATTCTCTCGCGGGCATCATGGGATAGCGCAGCGTGCATGGGATGCGCACTTCAGAATCTCGCCGGAAGTAGTAAGTCATCCGGGTACTTCTTGCATGTACTTCTACTGATTTTCGAATACTATGAATTCCGACATACTACTCTGCTCGCATACTGATTTTAGCGTACTGTATAGAATGGAAGCATGCGGTTTCAGACGCAGCCTTGCTTTGACTGAATCATGATTCACTGATATGTTAATGAGTTTGGCTGCACTATTCTTAGCCACGCCTCTCTTTCTCTTATGCCACAGTCACACTAGAGTTTGTGTGTGCGAAATTCTGTCGTACGATGCTGCGAAAAGGGGCGGGATTAATCATGATGGTTAGACATTTAAAAAAGCGAGCGATTGGTCCATATTTAAAACTTCTGTACAGAGAGGTCATGTATTGATCCTCGATTGGTCTCTCACTCAGTCGAGTGATGCAATTTCTCAGGTCAGAGTTCGGAGAGACTGGAGTCAGAGTGACCGCAGCTTCAGATTGCTATAATGGAATGATGAAGAAAGCCCCGCCCCTACTCAATATTCTGTTTCAGTTGGAGGTACATCAACATACTGAAATAAAGGTCTGAGCAACTCAGTTAATGCGGGCTTTAACAAAATATTAAACAGTGAGCAGATTGCAGCGAAGTGTGTGTGTTTATCTAATGTGTGTACAGGGCCAGTTTGTGACCCCCCACTAACACACTCACACTCAACATTAAATAATAAATATTGAATTGCATTTCAGTGTCCAGCAGGCTGTACCATTTAATCTGGTTTTTTTTCTTTAATAAACTGAACCATGACTTTTATCCATTAATAAAACATGCAAATTGTATTGTTTGCAGTTGTGTTCAAATGTATAAACCTAATCATTGTTGTCTTAGTTTATTTTGGATACACTGAACATGCAATGATATTATATTTACCATTTCAAAAAAAGCATAAATAATTAGGCGACACGGTGGCTCAGTGGTTAGCACTGTCGCCACACAGCAAAAAGGTCGCTGGTTCGAGCCCCGGCTGGGCCAGTTGGCATTTCTGTGTGGAGTTTGCATGTTCTCCCCATGTTGGCGGGGGTTTCCTCTGGGTGTGCCAGTTTTCCCCACAGTCCAAACACATGCGCTATAGGTCAATTGTATAAATTAAATTGGCCATATAACTAAATTGGCTGTATATGAGCGTGTATGGGTGTTTCCCAGTACTGGGTTACGGCTGGAAGGGCATTCGCTGTGTAAAACATATGTTGGAATAGTTGGCGGTCGTGGTGACCACTGATGAATAAAGGGACTAATGAAGGAAAATGAATGAATAAACATTATATAAGGAAATAAAAGTAATGCCTCCCTATATGAGAAAACTATCTTCTTTGTTATATTAGTTTTTTCCAGCCCCAAAAGTAAAAAAACAACAACTAAACAACAACAAAAAAACTTGCAAGTTGGAATGCTTGGAAAAGTACATGTTTCTCCTTAACAAATTGCTCCTTAACAAGCAGGACAGGAAAAGAAAAGGTTGTTTTTCTCTCTTAAAAGGCAATAAAGTGCCCCCTGTGGTTCTCTGCTAAATATCTACATGAGGTCAGATATAAAGGTACTTTTAAGATCTCATTTACTGCACTTGAAACTTAAACCTGTTCCTCCATGCATAGTCTGTAGGTGAACTGTCAAAATAAAACAAACACATAAATAAATGGATAAATAAAGAAGTGTTTAAATCAACCCATGCTCATTCTGAAAATGTACCCCTATATACATTTCTGGAGAGCGCCAAATACATCCCAGGAGGTATGTATTTTTTATTTTTTTTTGCAGTGTTTGTGAATCCACCAGAGGCCGATGTGTACGCTTTTTCAGATCTCAAATTTTCTCAAATTGCCATTCACACCTGCTATTATCACGTTAATCCACCAGATTGCTGTCGATTGACTGACCGATCGACACCTCAACTCTCCTTCTTCCCTAAACCCAACCAAGTGTTTTCAAAAGCACTGATTGACCAGCACCCTCCCCCTTCTCTAAACCCAATCGACACTTTTCAAAAGCAATCCAGAAAAAGAAAAGCCCTGATTTTTACCACGTTTTCAGATTTTATCACAGTCTCACCCTGTTATTTACTTGTTTATTTAGTTTTTTGGCTTTTGTTTTTGTCTTACCTGTTTTCTGGAACCTTTCTTCACCACACTCGTCATCATGTTTAACCCCTCTCTGCGTAAGTCTGCCGACAGTACATGGCTAGCAACTGGACAAACTGGTAACTGCGGGAAAGCCGTCCACAGGGAGGTAAGCAGTCAGCTGGTAGCACATTAAGGAACGGCGTCATACCGCCCCGTAGTGTTCGTTTTAAAGACGAAATGCAGCCATACGTACTTCAGGCTACATAATTCGCGCTCTCCAGAAATGTATATAGGGCTACGTTTTCAGAATGAGTCTGTGTTGGTCTTAAAGGTGCTGTATGTAAGTTTGACACCCAGTGGTTGAACTAGGTATTGCATTCCTGGATCAAAACAAACGCAATTGCAGGTTGCCAAATTGCGGACTAAAATGAGCGAGTCTGAAAATTGAGCCTAAAGGCTGATTTAAATTGTGTTCTATATAAAAGCAACGGCACGCGATAAAAGGAATATTCTCCTTTTTAAAGGAGTTTTTGTCCTCAAATTAATATTTTAGAAACGGTTTCTATTTCTTGCAGCTGAAAAACTGAAAACTGACAATGATCAGCTCAGGTACACCTCATATGCTTTATTCATTGTTAAATGCTAATTATGTGAGTTTAATTGCCATTTTACATGACATTTATTGCCATACTACTGAAAGCAGCAGCAGATAGTTCACCTCAGATCTGGAAAATAAAATTTGACTCAAAACCAACACACATTGATTCAGCATGCACAATTAATAATGTTAAAGAGGTTTAATAAATTATATTCTAAACCTTACCATTTCGCTGGAGTGCAGTGAGTGCACTATTCTGTGCTTCTGAATGGCTGTATTTAAATATATGTCATGTTTCGTCTGGTGTAAACAGCCAAATTGCTTATTACTGCATATCTAATCACGTAGCATGCTGTTGGGACACGTGCTTGCAATGGAACCTGCTCATCTAATGTTTACGTTCATAATATTTATATTATTTGTGAATTAATAACCTCATGTGGAACTCAGAATCTGCGTCTCATTTTCGGAGTCTGCTACTGTCCACCGGAGGTCACATTTCGGTCACAAGCGCATGCTTTGAGAGCCTCCTTAACTGAATGAATGAAATATGTGGTTTTCCACCAAGGCAACCCGGGGTGCTGGAATATATTTGGCTAAACTGGCATTGGGTTAAAGGGACCAAAACTAAGACTGATGTTCCAGCACGTAACACACATGTTCAAAGCAGAATATCTGCCTTTAGCATTGCTTTTCAGATAAACAAGAATGTTCACTTCGCATGTTTCTCGCAACTGCAAACATATTAGCTGCAAACTGCAAACAACTGTTCGCATCTGCAAACATATTAGGGTATTTTATGCTTTAGAAGAGTCAAAAACTTACATACAGCAGCTTTAATTCATGCAAATGACTGACTCATTTAAAATAAAAGAAAAGAAAAGAAAAGAAACTAAAGATTTGGAACCACTTAAGAGTGAAGAATATTTTCTATTTTTGGTTAAACCATCTCTTTAATTTCTTGAAAAAAATCATATAGTATTTTATTTTATTTTTACAAAATATGAATGGTGCCTCGTGCCCTTTTTGAAGCCTCAGGAACCCTTGGCGACATTTCAAGTCGACCTTCCCCTTTAATCTCACTTAACTCGTCCCCATCTTTATTTGCTCTCTTAACCTTAAGTACGACCCCAAACCCTGAGATTGACCTCTGACCCCAGCATCCAGCTCAAAGGGTGATCTGAGCGCAACAGCGAGCCTAAATAAACGATTTCTTGAAGCGGTGCACTCAGGGCCTTCCCAGAAACTCCAGCAGATCTCCTCCAATACAAACACTCATCAATAAGAAGTCACATCGAACACTGGACCCACTGTGACACTCGCTAAGACTTCATCTACATGAGAACATTCCCTCCACGCCTGTCAGCGCGCATATGTGTGTGTGTGTGTGTGTGTGTGTGTGTGTGTGTGTGTGTGTGTGAACAAAGGCGAAGAGGGGTCAAAAAACAATTACGGTAAAAAATGACTAATATGTCACAGACGTGCTGAAGTACTTTTTTTTCTCCTCTCTTCAGTCGCTCTTTGCTGTTTTTTTTAAGCCTTTCTTTTCAAAGTCACTATAATTACAAACAAAAGGGCTGATTTCTCTCCAGCTCCAGGCATGATAATGGAGAATCTAGTGGGAATCGAAGATACGAACACACACACGAACACACACACACACACACACACACACACACACACACACACACACACACACACACACACACACACACACACACATATATATATATACACATGTGCATCAATGCAAAGTGACGAGAGGTTTACACAATGCACGCACACATACACACACACACACACTGTAAACGTATGTGTCTTCTCATGTACTTGCTCAAACACAGCTGCATGCACTTGGTGACAGAAGACGCAGTGAATCAACACTGCACACAAATGAATCTCTTTCTCAGTATCGTCTTGTTTTCCAGTACAAATACCTGAACATGTTTAAACCGAAATGCACTGATTTCTAAAGTCTCACAAACAACATGATATTCATTTATTATAATAATAATAATAATAATAATAATAATAATAAGACATTAGCTATTAGGAACAGACACTTAAGTCTGGGGAATCTTCAGTTCTTCACTCATTTTGAGTCAGTCTTCTTAATTTAGTTACTCTTACTCTGAATGGATCGCTTGAATCACTGAGTTGTTAACTGAAGAATCAATTTGACTGATTTATTTGAATCACTGAGTTGATAACTAGAGATTCGCTTTGACTGGTTCATTTGAATCACTGAGTTATTAACTGGAGATTTGCTCTTCACTTTGAATGAATGAAACTAGATTAAAAACCTATCTTTTTAGCAAAGCATACACCACGCTGAGTACCACGCAGGTGTTTTGCATCTCGTTTATATACCTTATGAACAGCAGCTACGCTAATTATTTTCTTTATTCTCTATTTCCACCTGGGGGTACTCATCCTGAGGCCCTCAGACTATGCAGCACCACTGATGCGATCCAAGACCAGCGACGAGATGATCCCAAGGTTTTCACAATCCTGGACCAGGCCGTATCCTGAGCAGCTGCTGTGGTGGTCATGGAGGAGTGGAGAGCATGAGACTGATTCCTGTGACGCTCCATGGACAGACAAGTCTTCGCTGAGGTCCAGCATTCTCCAGCCTCCAGCGCCTAGACTGCAGCTCTGCACAAGACGTTTGGCTATAGGAGAAATGGTCGTGCCCAACTGAGCCTGGTTTCTCTTGAGGTTTTTTTTTTATTCTTCACTTACAGCAATTGGTGAAGTTTTTTCCTCGCCGCTGTCGCCACTGGCTTGCATGGTTCGGGATCTGTAGAGCTGCACATCAATGGAATTGCTCCTCAGTGTTTGAACTCTCAGTAGTGATTATTAAACCACACTAAACTGAACTAAACTGAACTTAAACACTGAAAACTGAATTGACACTGTTTCAATTCACTATAATCTTCTATGTGAAGCTGCTTTGACACAATCTACATTGTAAAAGCGCTATAGAAATAAAGGTGAATTGAATTTGGCAGGCAACTACAAGTCTCTTTTCGAGTAACAGTGCAAGTGTCTGTATTAGGGTGCAACCACTAGGTTTGACAGCCCATCCAGTGGAAGATGCAATGATAGAGGGGCATCAATCTTGATCCAGCAGTTAAAGAGCACATTCGGTCAACTCAAACTAGCGAATGCACCACAAACGCAGTAACACAAATGCGAGCACACAAGCGCACAGCATGCATCTGAATGTCATCATCGGTACTGACGAGATGCCAAACAGTAATGACACCCAGATCACCTACACTTGACTGCCAAAAGTGTGTGTGCATGTGTGTGTGCCCCACATCACCCACGGTTTAACCACACACGTGCTGCAGTGAGGCGAAAACCCAGCTGCTAATGAACACATCAGATGCATGTGTTGTGTTTATCAGCCTGTTTGTTTGTTTAAAGCATCACCACGGTTTGTGTGTGTGTGTGTGTGTGTGTTTCAGAGCAGAGATTAGAGTAAGAGGCATGAGCATTTTCGTCTTTCTCTCATCACATGCCCCTGTCATCCCTCCATTTTCCATTTTTACACACAGCTCCAGATGTTGAAGAACTGAAATATTAAATTACCCAAATTGGCTTGTTTCTGCACTTTTGGCTATATCAAAACAGCCCTTCCCTAATGCAGTCGCTCGAAGACGAATAACATACCTTAAGCAAGTATGCAGGCGCAGTCATGAGCACTTGGTCACTGCATAGCTAATGTACAATAGACTGATTTCACGCGGCCGCCATTATTAACAGCGAAATCGAGGCTGCGGTGGGAAGAAACCCGGAAGTATCTCCTGAGTCACACAAGAATATTGTGAACCTGGCTGTATATCTTATCAGCGAAGAGAAAGCGACACAAATTTATACTTTCACCACCTTCCGAGTGACCCAAGGTCTGTTCTGAATGAATAGTGAAAATAAAAAGGGATATTTGACCTCATTTTCAGCTAAATTAAGGGAAATGGCATTACTTAGCTAACGTTTTCTTTCCCAAACACACATTTTAGATGCCATTCATCAAACTCAAGTTAATGAACTGATTCTTTCACTATATTAGACTTGTCACGATACAAAATTTCGGTATGGAATGCCCATTTCTCATTAACATTTAAGACACTGTTCATGGATTCTTAAACAGCGCTGATTGGCCATTGTGTTCACGTGCTCAACAGAAATGACTATGATTGGCTGTGAAGGTCATCAGTTTACCAAACTCACCGAGTGCAAACACAGACGAGCGATCCGCTGATGAATCGACTGATCTTCACAGCTTTAAAACGCTCCAATGTCCGTCTATGTGTGTTTTCAATCTGTGAAGAGCGGTGAACTGATGACCTTCACAGTCATTCTGTTAAGCACTGGTGAATACTAAGGCAAATCAGCTGTGTTTATGAGCATGCTCAACGGTGCTTAAATGTTAGCGTTTTTAAAACTTCAGTACCGTGACAACATTATTACAGACAACACGAAGATATGCTACAGAGGACTGCAGTGTTTTATTGCTCACCGGGTTACATAGGCTGAAGCAGGGAAGCGTCCCCATGGTGTTTACCTGCTGCCATGACCTGAAGACTAGGAGGACTCTTAAATGTATTACTCTTAAAGAGATTGTGATGTTGTTTGATGCCTAATATGCTTTTAATTGTTTAAATTAAACTGAACTGAATGATATTAAAGTGATGTTTACACCATTCCTGCATTTTAAAGTCGCAGCAACAGTTGGAGGTTTATAGTCCACACCATATTGTTGCAATGTTTACAGTGCTGATCCTATATTTCTGGGTCCACCGCAGCCTCGCTTTTGTGTTTTAAATGGTGGCCGCGTGAAGTAAGCGTATACACTACCGTTCAGAAATGTGTGCAGTTCTTTTTTTTTAAAGAAATTCATATTTTTATTGTAATTAAAAGTGACAGCACAGACATTTGGAAAGTTAAAATTGATTCCTTTGAATTAATAATAAAAGAAATCTGAGTATCGCAGTTCCCACAAAAAGCTGAACAGGTGTAACAGCTTTCAACATTGAAGGTAAAAGCAAATCTTTCTTGAGCAGCAAATCAGTCACTGAAGGCTGGAGTAACAATGCTGAATACTCTGCTTTATTCATACATTCATTCATTTTACTTCAACTTAGTCCCTTATTCATCAGGGGTCACCACTGCGGAATGAACCGCCAACTATTCCAGCATATGTTTTAAGCAGCAGTGCAATCCAGTACTGGGAAATACCTAAACACTCTCTCTTTGTGAAGTTTAGGCCCAATCCCAATTCTATTTTTGTACCCCTACCCCTTCTCCATCCCCTTCCCCTTGGCCCTTAAAAATGAGTGTTAAGAGTAAGGGGTTTTAAAATTTACCCCTAAGAATTGGGACAGCACTACAACACCTGCACACATCATCATACGACATCGCGATCTCTTGCTTCATATGAGATCAGATCATCGTGACTGCTGTAGTTATTCCAGTTGTGTTATTTTTTGGTATTTATCGTCAGAAAATCAATGTTATCATAACGATCTAATGTGGCAATAAGATCGTAACTATACTGCGCATTTACACCGTGGCCATATTCATTTATGTAAACACACCAAACACAACACTAACATTATAGCAGACACTGTAAACAGCTCATTCTCAGCCACTAGACTGTTCTGACAGGGTATTCGACCGTCATCGAGTGTCAGGATGTTGTGGGACTGCTGTACAGGAGTTATTATTAGAGATTATAGATCGCCAAATTTAGCTGTTTTTATTTTAGTGTTTTTTTATAAAAGCATGACGGTAAAACATGAACGCGGTTATGAATATATTAAAACATGTTTGTTTGTTGTAAAAATTCATAATAATGACAAAAAATACTAATTTGTGGATCTCCTTACTTCCGGGTGCAACGAAACTGCCGCTGTAGCTGGTGCATTCTGGGAAATTTCTTACCCCTTGATTTTGAGTGTGGTCCTGAAAAATCTTTGTTAGAAGTGGTGTATACCCCATCCCCTTAGCCCTACGCCTTCAAGCTAAAGAGAATTGGGACACCACTACCCCTTCACGTGAATGCGCAAAACAAAGGGTAGGGG
>CAIGQZ010032675.1:255519-270104 GCA_903798205.1 Danio tinwini
ATATATACTCATGTCCTTTCTACAGCTATCTTTGTCTGGAAGAAACCCCCCTTCTCCACTTCTTCCACCTTTATCCAGAATGGGCGGCATGGTAGCCCAGTGACTAGCACTGTTGCCTCACAGCAGGAATACCAATGACGTTGAGTCCTCGCTCGGCCATCTGGTATTTCTGTGCAGAGTTTGCATGTTCTGTCCGTGTCCATGTGGGTTTTCCCCGGCTTCCTCTCACCATCCAAATATGCTCTATATTATAGATAAAATAAGCCTAAATCTTTTTTCTAATGTCGTACTCTCTGGAAGTTCACCTTGGCCTCAGCAGCGGGGGAGTTTGACATTGACCTGAGCTCACTTTCTCCTCGCCCTGTGAAAGGAGGGAGCCCTGAGCACGAGGATCCCTTGAGCTCAGGGCTCTCTCCAAGGACAGCACACCAAACAAGCTATGTATAAACCATGAGCTAAGTGTGAACTCTTGAACACACACACACACACACACACTTATACACTACGGCCAATTTAGTTCATCCAATTCACTTATAGCAGATTTAAAATGACCTTTTAAAATTGTAGTAGTATTTCACAATACTGCTGATTATGATTACATAAATGCAACTTTGTTTAGAATAATAGACTTCTTTCAATTATACACACACACACACACACACACACACACACACACACAAAATCTTTTGGTATCTGCAGAGTCACCAAACCTAAATCTGAGCTCATAAAGGCTCCTTTAAAGATCACTGTGCATTTAAACTGGACGTGTTACTTGTTAGATTGCTAGAAATGAACAGTTCATCAAACGTTACTCAGCAAGAACCTTTACTAACTGTTGCTGACCATGGTTGACCTGAAAAAGTTTGTTTAATCCTGATTGGTCAGTCACAACATTCAGAGTCAATTATTTACAGTGTGGGAAATCAGTATTGAACATGTCATGTTTTTTCTAGGAATAATATTTCTAAAGGAGCTGTTGACATGGAATTGAATCAGATTTTGGTAAAAACCCAATCAATACAAACATTAAAATAAAATAAAACCATAAAACCTGAAGAATTGGTTATGTGTGATAACAATGAAGTGACACAAGGAGAAAGCACTGAACTACTGGTTTAATACTTTATATAAAAGGCTTTATAGTGACAGCTGCTTAAAGATGCCTCTCATATGGAGAATGAAGTCACATTCATTGCTCAGGTGTGAGTTTCTCACAGACTTCAACAGAGTGTAAAAATCTTGATAGTTCTGTGGGTCTCGTCCATGAAATCTGAGCTTTAATTTATATTTTATATTGGATTTAAGTCAGGTGATTGGCTGGGCCAATCTACAGCTTGATTTTCTTTCTCTGAAAGCATTTGAGAGTGTCCTTGGCTGTGTTTTGGATCATTGTCTTGCTGAACTCTAGTTTCATCTTCATCCTCCTGCTAATGTAGATGTTCGACTGAAGCAGTGGATAATAATTTTCACTGAGGAAGGGCAGAGGGTTGTTAAAGAGATTTCAGCTGCTGTCTGGGATTTCACTGCCGAACTACACCTCCCTTTCTTCATGTGTTCAATACTTTTTCCCTGCGTCGTTTCATTTTATTACACAGAACTTATTTTGTAATCTAATTAGATTTGTTTTCTTTGCATATATGGATTTCATTGGTTGTTACCAACATCCGGAGAAAAATTCAAGTCAACAGCACTTTTAGATATATGTTTTCTGGAAAAAATGGTGACGTGTTCAATACTTATTTCCCCCGCTGTAATAATGAAAGCAGCAACATAAAAGGCAGCAGCTCTGTGTAATGACTCTCATCCAGGTATTAGAGGATGATGCTTATTTCATGTCTCTCATTTATCTTTCTAATGTCATTTAAACACATCTTAAACACACTTATAGAATGAATAGAATATTAAAGCTATTTATGTAGCAAGTATACACTTGCCGGCCACTTTATTAGGTACACCTGTCCAACTGCTTGTTGATACACATTTCTAATCAGCCAATCACATGGCAGCAACTCAATGCATTTAGGCATGTAGACTTGATCAAGACGATCTGCTGCAGTTTAAACCGAGCACCAGAATGGGGAAGAAAGGGGATTTAAGTGACTTTGAATGTGGCATGGTTGTTGGTGCCAGACGGCCTGGTCTGAGTGTTTCAGAAACTGCTGATCTACTGGGATTTTCATGCACAACCATTTCTAGGGTTTACAGAGAATGGTCAGAAAAACAGAAAATATCCAGTGAGCGGCAGTTCTGTAGGCGCAAATGCCTTGTTGATGCCAGAGGTCAGAGGAGAATGGCCATACTGGTTACAGCTGATAGAAAGGCAACAGTACCTCAAATAACCACTCGTTAAAACCAAGTTCTGCAGAAGAGCATCTCTGAATGCACAACACATCCAACCTTGAGGCGGATAGACTGCAGCAGAAGACCACACCGGGTGCCACTCCTGTCAGCTAAGAACAAGAAACTGAGGCTACAATTCACACAGGCTCACCAAAACTGGACAGTAGAAGATTGAAAAAAACGTTGCCTGGTCTGATGAGTCTCCATTTCTGCTGCAACATTCGGATGGTCGGGTCAGAATTTGGCATCAACAACATGAAAGCATGGATCCATCCTGCCTTATATCAACAGTTCAGGCTGGTGGTGGTGGTGTAATGGTGTGGGGGATATTTTCTTGGCACACTTTGGGCCCATTAGTACCGATTGAGCACCGTGTCAACGCCACAGCCTACCTGAGTATTGTTGCTGACCATTTGTGACCACAGTGTTCCCATCCTTTGATGGCTACTTCCAGTAGGATAACGCGCCATGTCATAAAGTGTGAATCATCTCAGACTGGTTTTTTGAACATGACAATGAGTTCACTGTACTCAAATGGCCTCCACAGTCATCAGAACTCAATCCAATAGAGCAGCTTTGCGATGTGGCGGACCGACAGATTTGTATTATGGATGTGCAGCCGACAAATCTGCAGCCACTGCATGATGCCATCATGTCAGATCTCAAAATCTCAGAGGAATATTTCCAGTACCTTGTTAAATCTATGCCACGAGGGATTCAAGCAGTTCTGAAGGCAAAAGTGGCTCCAATCCGGTACTAGTAAGGTGTACCTAATAAAGTGGCCGGTGAGTATATATGTAATGCACTGGATGATGTGCATCCAGCTGGTTGTTATTGTAAAACAAACCTGATCACCCTGTCCCCTTACATACAGCATGCCTGGTGGTAATGCTGAAAATGCAAACCATATTACGGATTGCACAACATGACACATTTCAGAATACACACATACACACACACACACACACACACACACAAAATATCTGCAAATTAGCAAGAAACATCTGCTTTGGCATATTTGCATACCTAATGGTTTAGACGGTGGATCATCTCCCTCCATAACCAATGTCACTCTCTCTGGTTCTAGGTGTGTTCTGCTGCACGGCTGTTCTGGATTAATTCTGGATGATTGTGGAGACTCCTGAAGGTTCAGACATTTTCTGGGCCAGCTGTTCAGAAACATTACAAAAGACATTAGCTTACCCATAAATTAGGGCCCGGCCACATCAGCAGATTGTTAATTCACTTTGAGTTCCCTGTAACCAGGTGCAAAAACAAAAACAAGGGGCCTAAAACAGAGCCCTGTGGGACACCGAGGTGCTCACTTACAGAAGTCTACTGAGAGATGACTCAAGCCTCCGAACATTCACACACACATGCATATACACACACACACTACCTGCGGCCATTGTTAAAGAAAGAGATGTTTTTCTCACTTGGTAAACCGTGTATATGGATTTATAAGGTGATTCGGTGGTTTGCATCCAAAACAGCATGATTAAGCAGTGTGTGTGTGTGTTTTTCTTGTATTCATATGTTTATGTACGCATTTGCAGTCAAGTGTGGAGACTTACGTGTGTCAGATGTGTTTATGTGCATGCGTGTGGCACATGACTCTGCATGACTGTTATGTTTATGTGATGAGTGTGTATGTGTGTGTGATTGATATGTGATGTGTATGTATGTGTGTGTGTGTGTAAGACCGTCTGCTCAGGGCATTGGTTGAATTGTTTCCACATGTGTCTTAATGCAGTTCTAGGCGCAATGGGTGGGGGAGAAAGTGTGTGTGTGTGTGTGTTTTGGAGGGGGGGGCATCAGGTTTCATAGCGCCACGAACCACATCTGGGCCTCCGCGAGCAGAGGTAAAATTCCCACGACTAACCACACACAACACACACATGGACGTATTGCATCAAAACATGACGTACACACATGAAAACCACATGGCACAGGTTAAATTAAGCAAACAGGCATGCTCATGATCTAATGCACATATCCAGAAGCGACGATCTTAAAAAACACCACACACACACACACACACACACACACAAACAAGAAGAACACACCCTGGTTCCCTGGCACAGCCGTTCTCTCTGCCATGGGCACACGGGCGTTTCACTGGCATTAAACATATGGTAGGAAAATGTGAATGTATTCGGTAATCGCTCCTCTATTACACCCAGAGAGGGAGAGAAAGAACTCTCCTCTCATTTACACAACAAACAGAGGAAAAAAAAAGAAGAGAAAATTTCTAATAGGCTGCAGTTGGGCATGTCTGGACTGAGATTAAAGAGAGAGAATATGAGAGAGGAGGAGAGGTGTGAGGTGGAGGGGAAGTGAAGGATGGATGGATGGACCAGTGTTATTTTAGTATTACTGAGATTATTGTTTTTTTTTACGTTTGGTACATCAAGTTAAACTTGAAAAGAAAGTGAGAAATGTTGCTTTGGCGATGAGCTAAATGTTTTTACAGTTTTCGTTTGAGTCGACTTTAATAGCTATGGTATGTATACTGAACATATATATATATATAGCCCCTGTCAAGATCTGGGCACCTAAAATGCCTCAGGATATCATTGCATTAGTTAAGAAAAATATCACAGCAGGTGAAAATGTCTTGTTGATGCCTGAGATCAGAGGAGAATGACAAGACTGAGGTAACATTAACTCAAATAAACATAGTTACAGCCAAAATCTGCAGTAGAGTTGAATGTACAACATGTTTAACCATAAAGCAGGTGAGCTACAGCAGCACAAAACTGAAGCAGAAACTGAAGTTATAGTTAACTGGGTGATTTCAAAATCAAAATCTTGATTATTTGAACATTTTAACCCGATTACAATTAATAAACAAGTATTACATATATATATATATGTACACACACAGTTTAAGTCAGAATTATTAGACCCCCTTTGAATTTTTCTTTTTTTTTATATTTCTCAAATGATGTTTAACAGAGCAAGGAAATTTTCACAGTATGTCTGATAATATTTTTTCTACTCGAGAAAGTCTTATTTGCTTTATTTTGGCTAAAATGAAAGCAGTTTTAAATTTTTTAAGAACCATTTTAAGGTCAATATTATTACCCCCTTTAAGCTATTTTTTTCTATAGTCTACAGAACAAACCATCATTATACAATAACTTGCCTAATTACCCTAACCTGGCTAGTTAACCTAATTAACCTAGTTAAGCCTTTAAATGTCACTTTAAGCTGTATAGAAGTGTCTTGAAAAATATCTAGTCAAATATTATTTACTGTCATCATGTCAAAGATAAAATAAATCAGTTATTAGAGATGAGTTATTAAAACTATTATGTGCAGAAATGTGTTAAAAAAAATATTCTCTCCATTAAACAGAAATTGAGGAAAAGATAAACAGGAGGGCTAATAATTCAGGTGGAATAATAATCAGGGCTAATAATTCTGACCTCAACTATATATATATATATATATATATATATATAGAAGACTATTACTATTACAGAAGAATAAATCAGCCTCAGACTTGGCTGATTTATACATCGGCATCGAGTGATCAGTGTTACCCACGGTGCCCAATAGTATCTGTATGCAGCCTTTACGATGCAAGCTGAGACTGCATCAGTCAGCAATGCAATGTCAGACACAATGCACTCAATGGAGTGAGTGACGTCACTGTGACGGGTAGGGTATTTTTGATTAAACGCCCAGCCCTATAATTAACACAGGTTTACCAAAACTCTACACTCTCAGAAATAAAGGTACGCGAGCTGTCACTGGGGTGGTAACTTTTCAAAAGGTACACATTTGTACTTAAAGGGTCCATATTGGTACCTCAAAAGTATATATTAGTACCTAAAAATTTTAAGAAGAACACTTTTGTACTTTAAGGTACTAATATGTACCCTTGATGTATTAATATGGACCTTTTAGTTACAAATTTGTACCTTTTGAAAAGGTACCACTCCAGTGACAACTCGTGTACCTTTATTTCTGAGTGTACAACAGAAGATTGAATGGGTATTATCAGTAGTTATCAGCTGATAGATATAGGCCTGTAGGGGGGCCTACTGGTAGGCTCGGATGGCTGTTATCATCCATCCACATGGTAAATCAGCTATAATAACAGAGAAGACTCCGGATCTAGATCTGTTTTTACATTACTGTGATGGTTGGGGTAGGGGTAGACATTAATAAAAAGCAATTAATGGGAAATGTTATAAATAATATAAATAATTCTCGTTTACTTCCGGCTGCAGCAGTATGTGATCTATAGCTGATTAACCATGCGGATGGATGATAACAGCCTTCTGTGCCTACCAGTAGGGGCAGAAGGCCCTACTGGCCCATATCTATCAGCTGATAACCACTGATAACGCCCATTCAATCGAGTGATAACATTTGAAGCGGCTGCCTGGTGCGACTTGGATTGCAGGGTTAGATTTTGACTTAAAGAACACAAAAAACCTGGATCAGGCTATTTGTGGTGGTGTAATGGCGTGGAGAACATTTATCTGGCACACCGCCCACAGAACTGCCTGGATATTTTCTGTTTTTCGGACCATTTTCTGTAAACCCTTGAGATGGTTGTCCCAGTAGATCAGCAGTTTCTGAAATGCTCAGACCAGCCCGTCTGGCACCAACAACCATGCCACGTTCAAAGTCACTTAAATTCCCTTTCTTCCCCATTCTGATGCTCGGTTTGAACTGCAGCAGATCGTCTTGATCATGTCTACATGCCTAAATGCATTGAGTTGCTGCCATGTGGTTGGCTGATCAGAAATGTGCGTTAACATGCAGTTGGACAGGTGTACCTAATAAAGTGGCCGGTGAGTGTATATACAAAAACAAACATTCAAAAGTGAAACATTGCGAATAAAAGTAAACAATCAGCAAAAATCCCGCATATACAGAGACATGCTTTGACATTCTACATTTATTGGCATATCATTAAGAAAGTTTGAAAGGGCCCACATGCTTTCTAAGGCCACTGTTTGGTCGTGGTTAACTAAAGCCAGCCAGGCAGAAACACAAATCACACACACAAAATAGATCCCAGATTTGTTTACAAGCACTTGACCGGATTTACAAAACTACTGTGTAACCGAAGAGACTTGTTCTGATTTACCACCAGATAAGCGTTTCACGAGTAGCGCGAGAGGCAAAGGGAGAGGATTGTTTAGTTACTGCAATTCATTAATGAGTTCAGAAACCTTTAACACACAGTGAGCCAGCAGTCAAACACACACATACACACTCACTTGCGCAATAGACCAACAGAGTCCAGGAAAACATCATTTTTTTTACCAAAACATGCTTACAATTACACACACACACACACACACACACACACACACACACACACACACACACACACACACACACACACACACACGCAGCTGACTCAGCTTTGAGAAACTCAATCTGAGAAACTGTAAAACAGGATCAGAACAGCTCAGAACTTTCAGAACCAGAGGAAATGAGACTCTTCTAAATGAAATTAAGTCCAATCGTGTCTTCTGATTGGTCAATTCAGTGCTCCACAGGTAACACTGTCCCAGCTGACTATCACATCACAAGATCAAGTGGAATAGCAACACCAGTCAATTAAATTATTCATTCATTAATTTTCCTTTAGCTTAGTCCCTTTATTAATCTGCAGTCGCCACAGCTGAATGAACTGCCAACTTATCCAGAATATGTTTTACACAGCGGATGCCCTTCCAGCTGTAACCCATCACTGGAAAACACCTATACACTCTCATTCACACATACACTATGGACAATTTAGCTTACCCAATTCACATATAGCACATGTAGGACTGTGGGGGAACCAGAGCACTCGAAGGAAACCCACGCCAACACGGGGAGAACATGCCAACTCAGCTGACCCAGCCGAGGCTCAAACCAGCGACCTTCTTGCTGTGAGGCGACTGCACTACCCACTGCGCCTCAATCAGATTACGTTTTGATTAAAAGAACACATTTAAAATGTTGATATACTATAATATCATACCGTTCCCCGATGCTGTAATCTGGAATGTGCTAGTGGTGAGTTCTGCATGACGTGTTATTCATAGAAAGAGAGCGCTCCGGTGTTACTTGGAACAGGTTGGATGAAGTGTGGAGAACTGATGTGATGAAGAAAGAGATAAACATGACAGAAAGAGAGGAAGGTGATGAAAATGAAAAAGGGAGAAATCGAGGGGAGGCAAATGCATATTAGCGGCCAAAAGAAAGAATAATGAGTAACTTCAGAATGTAGCAATGAAGGAATGTGATGGAGGAAAGAAGGTGAAAGGTGAAGACAGAGAGAGAGTGACTGAGGACATTAGGAGGAGATACGAAGCTCCTCAGATGTTTCTCCTGCATGTGAAAAACTTCAGTAATCCAGGGAAGAACTTTAGCTGGTAAGGTTCTCTAAAAGTTAGAAAACAATCTATGTGGAATGTTTTTATTTTATTTTATTATTTTTTCTTTAAAGTTGAAGTCAGAATAATTAGCCCCCCTGAATTATTAGCCCCCCTGTTTATTTTTTTCCCCAATTTCTGTTTAATGGAGAGATTTTTTCAACACATTGCTAATCATAATAGTTTTAATAACTCATTTCTGATTTATTTTATCTTTGACATGATGACAGTAAATAATATTTGACTAGATATTTTTCAAGACACTTCTATACAGCTTAAAGTGACATTTAAAGGCTTAACTAGGTTAATTAGGTTAACTAGGCAGGTTAGGGTAATTAGGCAAGTTATTGTATAACGATGGTTTGTTCTGTAGACTATCGAAAAAAAATAGCTTAAAGGGGCTAATAATTTTGACCTTAAAATGGTGTTTAAAAAATTCAAAACTGCTTTTATTTTAGCCTAAATAATACAAATAAGACTTTCTCCAGAGGAAAAAATATTATCAGACACACTGTGAAAATTGCTTTGCTCTGTTAAACATCATTTGGGAAATATTTAAAAAAAAACAAAAACAAAAACAAAGGGGGGCTACAACTACGACTTCAACTGTATTTCTTTAAAATAGTCACACTTGTTGCAAAAAAGCAATATCTGTATTGTTTGTGCTTTACTTATATCTGTTTGTATTTATATCCATTTTTATGCCTGTCGTTATTGCAATAATAAAAAACTAAATAAAATAAAATAAACTTAAACCCGTGCAAACTCATAATCTCAGAAATAAATATCAGATATTAATATTTTAAAGGGTCCTACAATTGTTTTGTACACTCAAAAAAAATATATATATATATCTTGTTCAAACTACTTAATTAAAATGAGCTGAAACAACACAATTCTTGAGATTTCATTGGTACAACTTAATTTTTTATGTTCAATCCACATACATTTGTTCAAAGTGTTAAGTTAACTTAATCGATTTGTGTTGGGTCAACATAAATTAATTATGTGGAAACCTGTATTTTTTTAGTGTACGCTGTTAAAAAATGCTGGGTTCCACACAATCGATATGTGTTGGGACAACATGAATGAATTAAGTTAACTTAGTTTTTGCAAAGTTAAGTGGATTGAACATAAAATAATTTAGTTTCACCCCCCCAAAAAAATTAAAATAAACTATTTTTTGAGTGTAGGTCTTGTACAATAGGTTTACATGATAAACAAAAACAAAAACACATTCACTTTCTCATAATACACATTTCACATCACCTCATTTCCTAAAGAGGAAATATATTTTTGCTCATTCAAACTGCTTATTTAAAATGAGCTGAATCAACACAATTCTTGAGATTTCATTAGGACAACTTAATGTTTTATGTTCAATCCACGAAAAAAATTGTTAAAAGTGTTAAGTAACTTAATTTGTGTTGAGACAACATGAATGAATTGTGTGTAACCCTGCATTTTTTACAGTGTAGGACTGTAATAATGATGTTGACTTTACCATAATCAGTCTTTCATGAAACACTGAAAGAACTAGTTGATTCTAGAGTTGATTCTGAGTTTCTAGTTTTTGTTTGCTTGCTCAAACTGCTTATTTGAATTTTGCATAATGCATAATATTTATTAATTTTTACTTTAGCTTAGTCCCTCATTTATCCACTGCGGAATGAACCACCAACTATTCCAGCATATGTTTTACGCAGCGAATGCCCTTCCAGCCACAATACACAAATTGGAAATAATGCAAAAAACAATATGCATAATAGCAGGCATGCATAATACAGCCTTTGTATTCCTTTAAGTGGAAATCTGTGTAAACAAAACCGGTGTCTTTATGCAAAACCTTTCAAAAATGCAAGGAAACATGTTTGCATTCGTAAGACCTTTAAATGAAACCAGTGTCACGATACATTTGTGGCTTCGTTTTTTTTAAAAGTGTCCACGTGCATCACAGTCTACTTTAATGTGTCTCAAAATCCACAATTACTTCTGACGGCAGAAGAAAAGAGCAGGTGTGCAGGAAAAAAAGAGAGAGAGAACTGTATAGACTTTTGGCGGGTTTCTACTTTTCCATAAGCCTCAGCTAAAGGCAGAAAATTGCATTGATTCTTTTTAGGTTTTACTGTTATAATTTTGAGCAGTTATGGCATTAAGAATCACTTCAGGCTGCTAGAGTTCCCTCTTTCTCTCTCTCAGACTGTGGTGGCAAAGCGTCCGCCAGAGAGACAAGTGCAGCTCTGTGGTGTGTGTGTGTGTGTGTCTGCCTCCCGTTTGGCAGAAATTGGCCGGGACAGTCACAATTACCCTGTGGCCGACCGAAGCATTTCCTGGGTAAGTGTGTGTGTGCTGTGATGCTTTGCTGTGGTGGCCTACATCACCATTAACTGCTTGCTTTACTGAAACACCAAAAACACAGTGCTGTCAGACCACATCCACATCAGCAGAGAACATCGCCACAGCGTTTATAGCTTTGAGTCGGATTCTCATCGATAATTCAATTCTCTATTAAAATGTATTCAACTTTTTAAAATAACTATTAAAATAAAAAAAAAACATTCCTATTAAAATTTGCATAATAAGGAAAATAAGAAATTAGAAAATAAAACTTAATTTATTAAATCAATTAGCAAACTAGAATTAAAATTAAATGAAATAAACTGCACATAATTCTCATTAAACAAATCATATATACTTTTCTGGAAAGTGCCAAATACGTCCCAGGAGGTATGTGTTTTTGCAGTTTGTTTTCGTGAATCCACCAGAGGTCGCTGTGTATGCTTTTTGAGATCTTAATTTCCTCTTGCGAGTGCCATTCACACCTGTTGTTCTCACGTAAATCCACTAGAGGTCACTGTTGACTGACTGACCAATCGACTGACCCACCCTCCTGCTTCCCTAAACCCAACCAATAATGTTTTCAAAAGCACCGATTGACCCACTGAAGTCCACTGTCATACGCTGTGAGCCACTGGACAAACTGGTAATAACAGAAAAGCAGTCCATATGGAGGTAAGCAGTCAGCTGGTTAGTGCAAAAATTAACGGCGTCATACCGTTCGTTTTAAAGACTAAATGCAGCCATACTGGCAACATAATTCACGATTTTCAGAAATGTATATAGGGCTACGTTTTCAGAATGAGCCTGTGTTGGAAAATACAATGCAGAAATAATCTCAAATTAAAACTCCACTAATAAACCAGAAAAAGCACATCAAGATAATATATAGTTCAATTTAAAGTCAAATCAAAGTTAGCTTTATTGTCAATTTAACCACATGTACAGGACATACAGAGAATCGAAATTCCGTTACTCTCAGACCCTAGGTGCCTAACATATAATATAAATACAAAAATAGAATGTAGTCTAAAAAATATGCATTAAAAAAAAAAATATATATATATATATATAAGATTCTAATCTAAAATTTACGTAAAAAATAAAGTTTTATGAGTAAAACATGTAAAATTCCATTAATACATGTTTTTAATGATCTAATAATTATACAATGTTTAATAAAATACCCACATAAAAAATACTATAGTAAATGATAGTAAATACTACCGTGTTTCTGACTACCGTGTTCGTACTATTGTACTGAAGTACTTAAATTAATCTGTTGTGGTAATTCTATAGTTGCTATGGTTACACAATAACTGTAGTAATATAATAATAATAATAATAATAATAATAACAAATGAGCCAATACTGTAGTTTTCTACAACTATATGGTATATTTAGGCCCACACGGAATCTGCGCGAACAGAACTCAGCAGATTTCCTCAGATTTTTAGCCCATACATAGTTCTGTTTATTTACTTGAGTAAATTTCGTTTTTTTTAATTAATTACAGTAATATTATTGACTGATATGAAAATGTTCATCTGATTTATGTACAATGCAGTTTGTACAGTAATATTTTCTGTCTTTTAGTAGATATATTATTATATGAGAGACTTGCTTTGTTTACCAAATAAAGTGAATCTAATTGGATTTGCATTTTAAACATTAAATAAAAGTTAAAAAGGTATTTTTTTCACATATTAAGGTTTTAGTCATGATACTCCAAAAATAATTGCGCAGAAATCCCCAGATTTTTACCAAAATTCTCTGCAGAAATAGCAAAAAACGTCCACAGATTCTGTCTGGCCCTGGGTATATTACACTACAATACATGACAGTTTACTGCAGTAAAATCTAAAGTTTACTACAGCACTTATTATAGTTGATCCAACCCAGGCTCATTCTGAAAACGTACACCTATATACAGCTCTGGAGAGTGCCAAATACGTCTTAGAAGGTACGTGTTTTTTTTTCGCGAATTCACTAGAGGCTGCTGTGTATGCCTATTTAGATCTCAAATTTCTGTCGCGAGTGCTATTCAAGCCTGCTCTTCTCCTGTAAATCCACCAGAGGCTGCTGTCGACTGACTGACTGACCAACCAATAACCACAGCCACCCACTTCCCTAAACCCAACCGATAGTGTTTCCAAAAGCACCGATTGACTGACCAACCAATAACTAAACCAATCCACTTCCCTAAACCCAACCTACAGAGTTTTGTGAAGGAATCCAGAAAAGCCCTCACCTGATATTTACCAGGTTTTCAGACTTCACCACATTCTCACCCTGTTATTTACTTGTTTATTTTATTTTTTGGCTTTTGTTTTTGTCTTACCTGCAGAACTTTGTATTTGCAGAACTGGAACCCCGAGTCGCAGTCAACTCCTCTCTGCGTCTCAAGTACACTGACATATGCGACAAACCACACGGAGGTAAGCGGTCAGCTGGTAAGCACAGAAAGGAACAGAGTCATTCTGCCCCGTAGCGTTCGTTTTAAAGATTAAATGCAGCTATTTGTACTTCTGGCTACATAATTCACGATCTCCAGAAATGTATATAGGGCTACGTTTTTAGAATAAGACTATGTTGCAACAAGTTTATCACTTCACTATGCTGTAGCAGTCATTAACAATGTAAATTCTGAAATATATACAGTATAATTCACTTTACTACAGTATGGTTCAAAAACACCATTACTATAGGTAAATTACTATATAAATTACTTTAGTAATATTTTAATGTGGGTTATAATTATATAACTACAATATAATACAATACATTAAACTGCAGTAATATATAAATAATCTTAAAGCAACCTTTAAATCAGGGGTCTCAAACTGATAAAAAAAAAAAAAAACATTTAAAAAAGGATGTCTGGGTGCATCAATTATGTCAGGTTTTCACTTTTTTTTCTTGTGCTTGAATATGCCTCCTATGAATTGTCAGTCACTGATGGCCCTCCGCCGATTTGAGTCGCATTGACTGCGACTCGCAGAGCATGTGGAGAGCGTAAAGACCCCTGCTTTAATATATTCAAATCATGTTGTTTCCATGCTCTTTTGGAAGCCTGACCAATTAGTACTCGCCATCTTCCTTCAGATTATGTAGAAAAGCAGCGTAAACATTCTGCAAGGTGATTCCTTCAATGCCACGTGTAAAAATAACAGCATCTCTTGCTTTTATTCCACTTGGTTTCATTTTGGGTTGATCTAAGAGTTTAAACTGGCCTTCGTTGCACTTGTTTGTGTTTGCAACTGAATCTGAGCACCTGGAACAGCCAAACCGCATTCAGGACAGGGAAGATCAGAGACGTCTGCAGGTGAGACAGACCGACTGGAACACCTGTCACCATCATATACGCACACACACACACACACACACACACACACACACACACACACACACACACACACACACACACACACACACACACACACACACACACACACACACACACACACACACACACACACACACACACACACACACACACACACACACACACACACA
>CAIGQZ010032675.1:281844-295138 GCA_903798205.1 Danio tinwini
ACACACACACACACACACACACACACACACACACACACACACACACAATGCACCTGGTTCTAGCAGGATGTCCCTAAAAATGTTCAACTGCAAGAGATGATTCTGTCTGCAAACCACCATTCCCATACCAACTACACACACTCATAATAGGTTTTCAACACCTCATTTCTCAACACTCTGATTTTATTCCCTAACGTAATTAAAAAAAGTTCTGTCTACGTTTCATTTTCTATTGCTCTTTCTCCATCTCATTCCTGAATATTCTTCCAAAACTCTGTCAGATTCCTTGTGTTCATACAGTGCTATAGGGTTCCTATAGCCTGCCGTTTTCCAGAAATCTCTCGCTGTTACTTTCTTGTCACTTTCTAAAATTCTGCCACATTCCAGACAACCGCCGGCCGCCGTATCTCTGTCACATCTTATATTCCCGCCTCGCTCTAAACACAATCCGACAAAACTTGTACGTGTATGTGGAAAAATCCCATCAGTGACACTAAAGAGGAGAGAGTGATGGAGGACGTGTCATCGGATTTGCACTTTTTTTCTCCATCATTTAAGTGGAGTGGAGAGAGAAACACATGCATAAACATGGAAGAATCATTTTTTGGTGGGAGATGAGTGAATCAGTCTTGAATATTGACGATGGCTCGATAGGATCAATCACTGCATCATTTTCAGTATTATATTTAAAATAAAATATGATTGTTGTTTGTATTGGGCGGCACGGTGGCTCAGTGGTTAGCACTGTCGCCTCACAGCAAGAAGGTCGCTGTTTTGAGTCCCGGCTGTGTAGAACATTTCATAGGTAAGATTTAGTTTTTGACGTTTTTGTATGTTATGAACTTTTGCGCTCAACAAGTAAAGTTATTGATGATAATACAGTCACTTACAGCATTGACCATAGGGCAAAGTAGCACTAAATTCTAGGGTTATGCTAGTTTTGTTGAAGAAAATCAGCAAACAATGTAAATGAAATATGACAACGAGATGCTGCGGTGCCAGAAAACTTAAACTGAAAATTATTGTCGGCTAAGTGAACAAGTCGTTCATAATGGAGATTCATTTACAAACGAATCGCTCCCACCATTAGAATTAGAAGTGAAAGCAGGAGAGGGGGGTGTGTTTCAGTACACGGATCAGACCAAATTTAACAGCGAAGGAGGATAATACATTTCCATGGACACAAACACATGCTCTTTGTCGACAATGCCTGTGTGGTCACTTATCCATCAATGTCGAATAGTGATGTAAAATAATAATTTTCCTAATTTAAAAATACATGTGCATACTGACTACCGGGAAAACACCCGATCATAGATGTGTGTATATATGTGTATTTCCAGCTCTGGATGACCAGTCTTCCCAGCCTGAACTCCTGAGAAAACGTAAGTATTTTAGTATCTAGAGTTCAGTCGTACAAAAATGTACAATTTTAAAAAGGAGGCGTGGCACCCAACCCAGCCCCTAAGCCCAACCGTCATTGGTTGATAAGCAAATCGCAGTAAATTGTACGAATTAGATTGTACGAATTCATACGAATTAGCCACTAAATCAAAAAGTTACGAATTGCCGTGAGATTGCGTTGGTCTTCCACTGCACGTTGCTTTCCACATTCATTTCAAAGGGGCACTACCCTGTACTAAAATGGCAGCTCTATTGACACATTCCTTTCAATAGACAACAACAGAGTAGGAGACATCTAATGTAAACATCGATGAGTCAATACAAAGAAGCGGCGTGAGTTGAGTGTTTTGCGCGTTTGACATGATTAATGCGCATATCACGTATCTTGTAGGGGCGTGATTATGATGTAGCACCTGATGTTAGTGTCCCGAGGGGAAATCCTCTTGTCGACATGGTTTGAAAAAGTCAAGGTTTTAAAACCACTAAAGTTTTCTGTTATACCGTTTCAAAGGTTTATGTAAGGTTTTTTTTTTTTTTTCCCCCACAACTATTCTATTATTTAGTTTGTAGTTAACAGTATCTCAAGCAGAAAAGGAACCTCTACATTTAAAGCTACTGGTCCAAAATATTTTAAATGTTTCTTAAAATAAAATATAATGTGTTCAATGGTAGAAAAAGTTTTAGTTTTTTTACCCAGACATTTAAAAAGAACTTATTTTGGTGCAGAAATCACAATACCATCATACTGTGAAATCGTATTATTTTTATCCAACACTTTTATCCAAAGCTCAAGAAGAGCTTTCACTGGGGCAGTACCTTTTAAAATAGTACATATTTGGGTCTATAAGGGTACCTCAAAGGTACTTTCTAGGTACATTTGGGTACTGATATGCACCTATAAGGTACTACTGTGGACTTTTTGGGTACAAATATGTATATTTTTTTAAAAGTACTGCCCCAGTGACAGCTCCTGTAACTTTATTTCTGAGAGTGAATCAGGATTTTAAACCAACCCATGCCTAACCGACACCAGACAACAGTTCATCAAACTGGGCTCGGCTCAGTCAGAAGCTCTGTTTAAAGCCTCCATCATCCAGGTATATCTTCTGGAGGAGTTGATGAACTCACAGAGCTGGGTGCACCCCTGAATTCAGGATCTAATGGACTCAAACACAGTGCCGGACAAATATATGCTGTTTTTCAGCCTTCCTAAAGCAGCTCGATAAAAACCATGTTAGCCATTTAGCAATGAAACTAAAGTCACAGGGCAGACAGCAGCAATAAATATTATTTACTGTCATCGTGGCAAAGATAAAAGAAATCAGTTATTAGAAATGAGTTATTAAAACTATATTACTTTTAGAAATGAAAAATATCTTATTTCCATTAAAATTGGTGGGAAAAAAATATAGGAGGGCTAATAATTCCGACTTCAACTACACATTAACAATAACTACAGGAACCGTATTGTAAAGCTCCCTCAAATCTTTTAAAAAGTCTACACATTTGCAATGTAAGGCCTTAAAAATTTGATTTTGGAAGTATTTGGTATTTAATTTAGCCATAATTGGAGTTGACAAAGGGTTGTGTGCTGCTGGGGGGTCTGCGGGCATTGTGACCCAGGCTAGGCCACACCACACAGGGCAAAAGAAAGCTTGCGGCAGCCCCTCCAGATGGAGCGCTTCAGAGAGCTACGCTAATCAAATGCAGACGGACATCAGGCTTCGTGTCCCCACTACTTAAATGCTGCTTAATTTGTTGTAGCATTTGCTGGACAAACGAGAGCTCTGGCTGGCCTGCTCTCAGATCTCCGGGGCAGAGGTAAAGACTCAAAGGTCACGGGGTGGAGTGTGGCAGCATGTTTAAAGCCTAGGGTAACGAGTGGGATCAGGAACACTTCTACAAAAACACACTGAAGATTCAGCTTGATCCATTTTTAGAGCCTTAACAAGCATCGTTCGAGTACTTGAGACCCCAGCTGTGTTGACGGTAGAGAATTGCGTCTGGCCGTCAACGAGCAGAAAGACCGACTGAAAAAGATCCACGGTAAAGCCATTAATCTGTGGTAAGTGATTGTGAAGGAGCCAGTGAAAGAAGCACATGTCGACACACACATATTGGTTCCCATTTTTGCACAGTCGAAAAGAAAAAATCACATTTAAGCCTAAAATTCCTAAGCTGAAGTTAGAAGTGGATCATTCAAGTCCTGTCAGTTGTGTGGTGGAGACACTATGATAACACTTATTGGTCTTGAATATCCAGCAGATGCACATTTGGATGGAATTTGGTGGCAAATTTGGTTCCTGACCAAAGTGTGCAAAATATATATCACATTTCATATATCTGACTGCTTGTATTAAAAACAAAACTGCATTCTTTCATTCATTCATTTTATTTTCAGCTTAGTTCCTTTATTAATCAGGGGTTGCCACAGCGAAATGAACTGCCAACTTATCCAGCATATGTTTTACACAGCGGATGCCCTTCCGGCTGCAACCCATCACTGGGAAACACCCATACACTCTCATTCACACACATACACTACGTACCCAGTTCACCTATAGCGCATGTGTTTGAACTGTGGGGGAAACTGGAGCACCTGGAGGAAACCCACACCAACACAGGGAGAACATGCAAACTGCACATAGAAATGCCAACTGAGCAAGCTGAGGCTCAAACCAGCGACCTTCTTGCTGTGAGGCAACAGCACTACCCACTGCACCACCGCTCCATCTAAAACTGTATTCTAAGTAAAATAAAACTGTATATCTAAGTAAAATTTAAAAAAATGTGTACGTAAAGCAGTCAACACACCCCAATGCACTAAGCCAGGGGTCACCAAACTTGTTCCTGGTGGGCCGGTGTCCTGCAGATTTTAGCTCCAAAAATCAAACACACCTGAACAAGCTAACCAAGGTCTTACTAGGTATACCTGATTCCTGTGATGCTCCAGGGACAGACGAGTCTTCGCTGAGGTCCAGCATTCTCCAGCCTCCGGTGCCTAGACTGCAGCTCTGCACAAGACGTTTGGCTATAGGAGAAATGGTCGTGCCCAACTGAGCCTGGTTTCTCTCGAGGTTTTTTTAATTCTTCACTTTCGCCAATTGGTGAAGTTTTTTACTCGCCGATGTCGCCTCTGGCTTGCATGGTTCAGGATCTGTAGAGCTGCGCATCGATGGAATTGCTCCTCAGTGTTTGGACTCTCAGTAGTGATTATTAAACCACACTGAACTGAACTAAACCAAACTTCAAAACTGAAAACTGAACTGACACTGTTTCAATTCACTATAATCTCCTCGGTAAAGCTGCTTTGACACAATCTACATTGTAAAAGTGTTATAAAAATAAATGTGAATTGAAAATTGAATACTTGAAACATCCAGGCAGGTGTGTTGAGGCAAATTGGAGCTAAATCCTGCAGAGACACCGGCCCTCCAGGACCAAGATTGGTGACCCCTGCACTAAGCTATCAAACTGAACCCAATCGATAACATGATAATCATAACCAAATTGAACAATAAGACCAGTGTCCCACCACCAAATAGGGTACTATTAGCAGTGATAACCAGCCAGATGAGGGGGAATATTGAACTGTAATCTAATTTTCGCTTTTAAATAATTGTTCACTTATAGCTTTCGTCATGAACCATGGCTGTGTTCAAAATGACATCAATGTTTTCAAAGTGCACTGCGAAGGGAGCGCAATTGTAAACATGAAGATCGCTAAAACTGAACTTGTTTGGGAATGTTCATTGGAACGACGAATTTGGGAAACACCAAATCAACAAACATGTTTGTAACAACACAAATTGCAACCTTAGTTGGCTAATGATGGGTTTCGGAAATGCACCCCTGATTGGTTCGAACCAAGTATTTCTCATGAATTAATGCTGAAAACTCAATGACGTCACCTTGTACTAGCCGGTACAGACATCCAGTCTCCACGCTGGAATTTACACAATGATCTCATGGCCTTGACGTTGCTTCTAAATTTCTTTTCAAACAGAAAGAACGAAATTGCTCAAAATAACGCAAAAACAACCAATTGTCACTGTTTAGCGAAACATATGTGTCCTCATAGTGTTTTTAGCATTGTGAGACACATATATGACTGTCAACATCTCAAAAAGAGGGTGGAGCTATAAACAACTCTGTGTCAACATAGTAGCAGATTCAAAAATCGAATGGCAGATGGCTACTTCTCACTCAGGGCTGTTTATGCTAATGAGGGAAAGAGGGTTAAATAATGAGTCAGACTTTCCAACTCTAATGACACATACAAAGTAAGAATGTCAATCAAAATGTCTCTACTTTGTTTTTATGACGTGTGATTTTATATATATATATATATAAATATTTTCAAACCGGAAGAACGAATTTGCTCGAAATAACGCAAAAACAACCAATTGTCACTGTTTAGTGAAATATTTGTGTGTTCTCATAGTATTTTTAGCATTGTGAGACACATATATGACGCTCAACTAAAAAAAAAAAGGGTTTTGGTGTGTCGTGACCCTTTAAAAATGAAAGCAGTCTAACAATCTAAAGTGACACCTAAAATGCATGCTACAGCAAAAATAACATATGTAAAAATAGTCTTTAAAAGGCTAATATTATGCTCCTTTTTACAAGATTTAAAATAAATCTCTGATGTCTCTAGAGTGTGTGTGAGAAGTTTCAGCTTAAAATACCACACAAATAATGTTGTATAGCTCTTTGAAAAAGACCATTTTTGGCTTTGATTCAAAATGTGCTGTTTTGGTGGCTGTCGCTTTAAATTTAAATGGGATTGTGCTCTTTTAAAAAGAGGGTGGAGCTATAAATAACTCTGTGTCAACATGGTAGCAGATTCAAAAATCGAATGGCATGCAGACGGCTGCTTCTCACCATCGACGTAGTAGTAGTAGTGAGCTACAAGTAGGCGCGGCCAACCATCACCATTTTGTTCGCGCGTCATCCTACTAATCGTGGGATACGAAACAAGGGCAAAGAGGCAGAGAGTGAGCGGAGCTACAGACACATGATGAATTCTCTGCATTTTGCTTAGACCTGGCTTAGACAGACTTTTTACTTTGGGAGAATGCTTAATACTTCATTACCTGTGACTCGATTGTGTCCTGACCACATGTGTTTGGTTGTAGACTATATCAATAAAGTGTTCAGACTTTTAAAAACACTGTTGTAACACATTGAGCCACTAAACATTGCTCTTATGATGTTTTTCTACAGGAGGAAAACACAAATTATCTCTAAACACTTCAAATATAGTCTGTGTTAGTAAATGCAAGGCTGTTTATGAAATACAGGTATAACACTGTATGACAACATTTCAGATGACTGTTTATAGCCTAAAGCTAATCAATCTGTCAGATCCTGGAGTGCATTACAGCTCTAAAGAACATTTAAATGATAAATGATCTTAAATAAAACAAATACATTTATAGAGATGGTGTATAAGTATATAATTTCACTCACCTGGGAAATGGAGGCAACTTAAACGGTTTGTAAGCACAATTAAGTGCACACAGCATGCTATAGTATCTGATAATTGCAGGAAATAATTCCAAAAGGCAAATGACTGTGTAAAGAAACATTAACCAAAACAAAAATACAATGTATATGCCGAGATCAGCAGCTAATTAGCCAGAATCAGCTGAGGTGACAAGACAGCGAGCGGCTAGACCTAGCTGTCACTCAAGTGGCCACGCCCATTAATTATGCAGACTTAATATAATCTAATAAAAACTAAACGGATTAGTTTTAAAAAAATTCACCCCCCCTCACAGTTGTCATGAAGAGTAATCATAGCTATATGCACCAAAGCCATCGTTTGTACCAGGCTGTGAACATGTTTTTATCAGCTGTAAAAATGGCCAATTTACCAACGCAGTCAGAAAGCACTTGGATTTCCTGGAGCCAGCCCCCCAAGGCGAGTCGATGAATTGCAGTTTTAGTTTTAGTTCCGTATTGACTTCCCGAGGGAGAGTGGGAGGTTGCCGCTTGCTTCTCACTCAGGGCTGTTTATGCTAATGAGGGAAAGAGGGTTTAATAATGGGCAAGACTTTCCAACTCTGATGACACGTACACAAAGAATGTCAATCAAAATGTCTCTACTTTGTTTTTATGACGTGTGATTATATTTAAAACTACATATTTAAAACTTGAAATAATGCAAAAACAACCAATTGTCACTGTTTAGCGAAACATATGTGTCCTCATAGTTTTTTTTAGCTTTGTGAGACACATATATGACGATCAACATCTCAAAAAATGGGTTTTGGTGTTTCGTGACCCTTTAAAAATGAAAGCAGGGAAAACTAAATGTGTACATGGCCTTAATCAGAGCACTGCTAGTTGAACTGGAGGGGTTACATAAACAGAGCAAACATAGTGTCTATTATCATTGAGCAAGTTAAAGTTAGTCACATTCTCGATACAGCTGGCTTAATGACAGAGATTCCAAAGAAATTGTATCAGCTTCTTGAGCGCCACGAGACCTCATGCCTGCAACACACTGCTCGAGCGTCATGTCTGCATTTGCGTATTTGGGTTTGTTTCTGGCCTCATTCCCCCTGGTGATTATAAGGTGCTTTATTGACGTGACTAATGAAGGAAGCCGTAGCCAAGAGTAATTACACAGCACATTAAAGGCTTTCATAAACAGTACAGTTCCTCTTCTGCAAAGCAGCAAAATGATGGAGGAGAAGAAAAAAAAAAGCGAGGTGAAAAAAGTAAGACGATGAATAAAGGTTATAACCTGAAAGATGAAGAGGAAAGCAGAAAAAAAGGTGAGGAGGAAGAGAAAAAAAAAGTCTGAATCCAACACAAACCACATCTGCTCTCGCCATCAGCACGGCCTGAAAACCTGACCTCATATTCCAAATATACACAATCATACCATACACCTTACGCTCCCAAACACACACACACACACACCTGAAACACATGCCATCACAACCCACACACATGCAGCCATCTCATAATAAACACCTAGAGCATATATCAAGACAATCTGGAACACATTGACAACACATACACACACACAAACACACACTCAGGGTCACGCAGAGGAGACGTCGTCAGCTTCTGGTCCAGGATCTGAAAAGTGTGTGACAGAATGGGTTATAAATCTTCTCAGCTTGGCTCTGTGTATGGTGATTTGCTGAAAGGCAGGTAAGCGGCTGCTCGTCGTGGCAGGATTACTGCTTGCTCATTTGCTCGGTCCGCTGCCGAAGCATTCGATTAGCAGAAGTTCTGCTTGGTCTGAAAGGTGCTGTCAGCTGTTCTGAACATTTCCAACAGACTTTGCACAGAAGTCACGATGCTGACTAGCTATGAAGGACTTGCCATATTTGTTTAAACAGGAAACTAACATGATTTTATATCGATTTCATAAGTAGTATCTTGGTTAGGGCTGGGCGATTTGGAAAAATCTCGATTAATTGAACATTTTACCTCGATTACGATTAATAAACAATTATTTGATTTATTTATTTCATCTTTTTGGCCTCATAGTTCATTGACAAGTTTTGTACAGTAAACATGCTCACATATGACAAGTGAGAGGATGCATTACTTGATTTTTAAAGTAATTGAAGGAAACACACACTATCTATGATTATTTATTGAACATCAAAACAGAAAATATGCCGTCACAAAGCATCTCTGGCGCAGCTTCCAATCATCGTCAATGTAGTGCAAACGTGCAACATGTAGTTACATTTTTTGAGAGGTGAGCAGATATACAAGCTCGCAAAGCCTGCGCTGGACCATACCCATGCGTTCGAAGCAGAAGTATAAATTGGCCTTAACAGATCAGGGTCACGTGACTCCTGGTGTAGAAAATAATTGAAAAAATTTATCTGGAAAATTTTGATCGATTATAGATTCTGAATGTCAATTTCGATTACTTTTCGATTAATTGCCCAGCCCTAATCTTGGTTATTATATTTGATTGATTGATTGATTGATTGATAATTGATTGATTGATTGATTGATTAATTGATTGATTGGTTGGTTGATTGGTTGATTGATTGATTGATTGATTGATTGATTGATTGATTGACTGATTGATTGATTGATTGATTGATTGAGGTCCATGTCTGATTGCAGTTAAATCTAAAAATCTAAAGTGACACTTAAAAACATACAGTATGTAAAAACTGTCTTTAAAGGGGACCTTTTATGCCCCATTTTACAAGATGTAAAATAAGTCTCTAGTGTCTCTAGAGTGTGTATGCAAAGTTTCAGCTCAAAAATTTAACACAAATCATTTTCAATAACTCTTTGAAACTGCCCCTTTTATGCTGTCTTCACACCAGATGCGCTATGTGAACATTTTGAGTTTACTCGCTTCATTTACGCGTTAAATTCACTTTACAATAGATGCAGATTTGTGTCATGGGCAGGGCTTGTCTGCCCGGTGACTCTAGTTCCGTTGCTAAATGGCTAACATGGTAAAGAGCAAGGTGAGAGGGAGTTTTTTTTCGCCTCTCTCTCCTAAATTGTATCTTACTTCCTTTTTCTAAATGCTAGCTCCCGTTGACCTGTCTTCCCCTGAAATGTGATGTTTGTGTATGGTCGGGGGGTCCAATTTCACTATATGCCAGTGTATGTGATACATGGATGTATATGTGACAAATAAAGGCCTTGATTGATTGACATGGTTTTTCATCGAGAGAGTACTCAGGGTTGGGCGGTGTCAACCAATTTGGCATCGTACGATGTCTAATGTGAAACATCGCGATGGACGATGGCATCGTCATTATAGGTGGCGGTGAATTAATTATTTATAAATAATTTATTAATTCATAATGAATTAATTAATTGTAGCCTACTGTTTCCACTCCCTGACCCGCATGGTCTTTGTTTTACCCATAACAAATCATAAATAAATAAAGATAAATTATACACAAATTTATCACTTTTGCCAAGGGACTCTGGCATGAATAATGGCATCGACAAACTTGGTTGGTAAAAAGGGTGCACAACCAACAGGAACCAACCAACAGTATCTGAGGTTTTCACTAAAATTACTAGATACAAGAGTGAAAGCTAAAGCAGTGTATTGACGCTGTGGCACGTTACCTGATAGATGGCTTTTATAATGCAAGAGTGCTGTTTTAATGGAATGTGATACCGCATGGCGAACGGAAAGAAAAAACTCTGCATTTTGGGACTCGGGTGGTCCTTTAAGGTAATCAAAAATCGCTGCTTACATGGTAGACTCTTAATCAGAGTATAATCTTAATCAAAGCGGAGTATTGGTGTCCATGTAAATGTACTCAGTGAAAGTGGCAGATGATGTCACAAGCTGTCAAAGACAGCCCATTCCTCACCTTTAAGTTGATTCCAAGCGCCCTCAAATGTTTCATTAAGATTGATGTGTTTCCCCCCTGCACGCAACTTTTGTAAAGCGTCTGCTTCACGTTGCTGTGTCAGAATCCATGCTTGAGAAATACAGCCATACTTTAAGAACGCTTAGTTTAAGCAAATTTGATGAACACGATCGTGCTTGTTGTTGATCTGAAGGGAGTGCGCTGTACTGTGCATTTTCTCTCTCTCTCTCTGTGTGTGTGTGTGTGCGCGCGTGTGTGTGTGGTGTCCCCCGATAATGTCAATAGACTGGACTGTCTTAGCAACTGGCTAAATGTTAAGGAGGACTAAGCAAAATTGTTTCTACTTTATAATTAATGTTCTCAACTCGCAATACAACTTTACAATGAATACAATTGTTTGTATTCAATACTTTATTATTATTATAATTTTCCAATTTCCTATTTGCAATGTCTGTATTCAGGATTTTTTTTTTCGTCATTAATCATGATTAATCACAAAAAAGTGTGATTATTTAGTTAATATTTTTCAATCAATTGACAGCCCTAAAAAAAATATATATATATAATTTTTTTTACAATTAGAGGCTGGTTATTTTCACACACTGTTGCCGCACAACTGCATTAAAACCTCTTGTAAAGGTAACCTTTGATTAATATCTCAACAATGAAGCACATCATGAAAGTTGGCCACAGAAATATACATATTACAAGGCATGTTGCACTACTGCTAGTCTCATGTATTATCAATAAAATGGCAGAATGCTTACAAATAAATTGTGATTGCCAAAGAACCGCTCAGATCTATTGAGATGACAAATCCTGGAGTTCAAAATGTGGTCTTGTCATCTAGACATTAACTTTGAGCATAATCGACACATTACTGAGATCTTGACTTTAAAGTAAGTCACCTTTAAAGATCTTAAACTTTAAAGTAGACACAGGAGCTTCGAGAGTTCCCACTTAGCTGATGATTGATATTAAAGCATGTTTGGCATGTTGTCCAGAGAGAGAGAGAGCCCTGAGCTCAGAAGATCCTTGAGCCCAGGGCTTCCACCTGTTTCCTCAGGAGATTGGGGAGTCTGAGCTCAGGTAGGTCTCCAGAGCTTCCCTAAATTAATTTGGCCTATTCCTTGAATATTAGGGGTTGCCACGGCAGAATGAACCACCAACTAAACCAGCATGTGTTTATGCGGTGAATGTCAAGTACTAAAACACTCATATACTGTGCCAGTTGGGTTTCTTCAATTCACCTATAGTGCATGTCTTTGCACTGTGGGGGAAACGGGAGCACCCGAAGGAAACCCACGCCAACACAGGGAGAACATGCAAACTCCACACAGAAACTCCAACTGGCCCAGCCGGGACTCGAACCAGTGATCTTCTTGCTATGAGGCAACAGTGCAAACCACTAAGCTGCCGTACCGCCCTATCCTGGATTAATCTAGAAAAGAGGGGGAGGAGTAGGGGTGGATGGGGGATTCTTCAAGACAAAGATGACTAAGGTAAGAAAATCTGGTTATTTATGTGCATTTGTATTAATGTGGGACCAGCCATGGTCAATCATAAGCATGTGATCCTCTCGAAAATTAGTTTATAAATAAACTTCATATAAATGAAAGTCATACTTATTCACTCTCACAGAAACAAGACATATAATGGCGTTTAATCCATTAACCTATGTGACTTTCATAATGTGATACCTTTCCAAGAACGTCTAAATATTTTGGTCAAGACTTCATAAAGTGTTTTAAAAAATGAGATTTGCAAATTCCTAATGCAGTACTTCATCCGGCTTCCAGGATATGATCTCTTTCCCGAATGCCGCTCTGGGTAAGAAGCAATTGCACCAAACGTGACTTTCTTTTCAAGCTCGGTTCCAGCAGAGGACAAACGCTTGCATTTCAGCTGTGGCAGGGCAAGACGATGATGTAAGTTTTGCTGTTTCTGTCGGCGGACACATGTCAGAGTCATTCAGCCATTCAAAAACAATACCTGCTGCTAATTATACAATTACCTGTTAACCATCTCCGCCTGTGCTTTTACTGCGAGTGGAGGAGAACGCTGACCCCAGAATCCCTCCAACAAACACCAACAACTCCCGGGGCCACAGTGCCATACCTGTTAGTAATTGTTGGCAGGGTACGCTGTGTTCTCCTCCATTTAGACAAGTTCATTTGGCTTGTCACTCCATTTTCTTAAGCCAACGGCAAACATTAGAACTCTTGTGTTTTGCTGGGGAATGTTGGGTCTCTGCGCCAGGAACTTCAGGAATAAATTTACTCCAGTTGCTGGTGTTTGCAGCGCAGAAGACATTTGCACTTGCTAACGGAGCTTTGTGAATTAAACTCATAGCTGACATTCATTGAGGCTGGCAGCAGGAGTAAGCCGCTATACCTGCGAGGACACACTGCTCCTGTCAGATTTGCACTGACGTCCAAACGATCTGGCCATCAGTTCATTGGTCACATTGAACCAATTGATCGGTGTTGGCCATTTTCAGCTCAAACACACACACACACACACACACACACACACACACACACACACACACA
>CAIGQZ010032675.1:300566-327306 GCA_903798205.1 Danio tinwini
TCACTGAAGACATTCATTAGCCTACATATTTAATTTTAGCAATTGAATAAATGAACAATAATAATGAAGTGTGGTCAAAAAACGAAATAATATCCAAACACATGTCCTATGATCCATATGGTCTAAAACCCAACAGGTGGACAAATCTAAGCTTGTTTTTAATAAAACAAATATATAAATATGCATAAAAAATAATACTAACAATAACAACATTGTACAAAAGCAAGTTGTCGTGAATAAACTGAAAAAAGCCCACCAAGATGAAGAAGGCATGGAGGCAGTGAATTTTATGTTTATGTTTAAATGAATGATTTTTGTAATATTTTATTCCTTTAACTCTTTTTTCTTTTGTAGAGATCTTTGCGTATTGCTGTGCATTCTGTGTGTATTAGCAATGTGTAAGTGTTTGGACCTGCATAACTAACTAGAGCTTAACTAACTCGCTCTGTGCTGGACTTTTGTCTATTTTAGTTCCTCAAAATAGCAACGTGCCAACAATGCGCCTTAACACACCTCCTTTCTAGATTGGAACACCGACACAGACTAACAGAGACTGGTGTTAGTCTAAAAAAAAAATAAATAGTAACACGTCAGGGCAAACACGCCTTGCCCCTTATTGCGCCGGGTGTATGAAAGACCAATCTTCATCCCCAACACATCAGCTACGTTTCCATCTACCTATTGTTATGCTCATTTTGGATATGCGCATAAAAAACGGTTGATGGAAATGCCAAGATGCGCATACATTTTGAAAATGTGCTTAAAAAACATATGCGCATAACTGAGTAGGATAAACTTATTTAAAGAAAAGATGTGCATAAACTATGATGAAATCAATTCCAGTATGCACATTAAAAAAGGCATGTGATTATGTTATAAGAGCTCATGTGATGATAAAAATGTGTCAATAAACAAACCAGCAGTCTGAGCACTCTGTAAAACCTCTAAAATGTTATTTTGGTCATATTAAAACGCCTCAGCCGTTTCAGTATTAGCGTTATTATATTATTAATGACCTCCAGATCTGTCAAGAGCATCTGTGCTCCACGTCTCACGCCTTCAAAAACCACCGCGCATTCACTGCATGTCAGGATTGCCTTCTGAGGCGCAAGTCATTTATTAAATGAAGAAAAGATTCACTCAGCTTCTCCTACCGCAGCAAAATTCCATTTTTACTGTTGATATTTGACACCAGATAATCAGAAAGTGATGATTTTTTTTGTTCTCTTTGACACGAAAAAAAAAAAAAAAAACTTGAAAGCGAGGCTGCGGTGAGAAGAAACCCTGAAGTATAGGATCAGCACTGTAAACATTGCAATAACATGCTGTGTACTACAAACCTCTAGCTGTTGCTGTGATTTCAAAATGCAGGAATGGTGTAAACATCACTTTAATATCATTCAGTTCAGTTTAATGCAAACAATTAAAAGCATATTAGGCATCAAACAACATCACAATCTCTTTAAGAGTAATACACTTAAGAGTCCTCCTAGACTTCAGGCCATGGCAGCAGGTAAACACCATGAGGATGCTTCCCTGCTTCAGCCTATGTAACCCGGTGAGCGATAAAACACTGCAGTCCTTTGTAGCACACCCTTGTTTTGTATTTAACAGTGTTGTCACGGTACTGAAGTTTTAAATACATCCATTTACCGCTAACATTTAAGCGCCGCTGAGCACGTTCTTAAACAGCTGATTTGCAATAATATTCACCAGTGCTCAACAGAAATGACTGTGATTGGCCATGAACGCCATCAGTTCACCGGTCTTCACAGTTTGCAAACACAGATACACAAACACTGGAGCGTTTTAAATCCGCAAAGATCAGTCGATTCACCAAGCGGATCGCTCGTCTGTGCTACACTCAGTAAACATCAGTGAAGTGCGGTAAACTGATGACCTTAACAGCCAATGACAGTCATTTCTGTTGAGCACCGGTGAACCCAACGGCAAATCAGCGCTGTTTAAGAACGCCATTAACAGAGCCTTAAATGTTAACCGGAAATACTTTTTTTTTTTTGTATTTCAGTACCGAAATTATGAAACTTGGCAAGTCTAATATAGTGAAAGAATCAGTTCATTCATTTAAGTTTGATAAATGGCATCTAAAACATGTGTTTAGGAAAGAAAACCTTAGCTAACTAGTGGTATTTCCCTTAACTTAGCTAAAAACGAGGTCCGATATCCCTTTTTATTTTCACTATTCATTCAGAACGGACCTTCGGGTCACTCGGAAGACAGTGAAATTATATATTTGTGTCGCTTTCTCTTCGCTGATAAGATATACAGCCAGCTACACAACATTCCAGTGTGACTCAGGCGATACTTCCGGGTTTCTTCCCACCGCAGCCTTGATTTTGCTGTTTTAAATGGCGGCCGCGTGAAATCAGCCTATTGGATGGAAACGCTGCTTTTTTGGCACGTCTTTTATGCGATAATCCTGTTTTGGGAATGAAGTTAATTCTCATTTTTGGATGGAAACATAGCTAGTGAAAAGGACATTGCTCTACACCAGGGGTCACCAATCTTGTTCATGGAGGTCCGGTGCCCTGCGGGGTTTAGCTCCAACTTGCCTCAACACACCTGCCTGGGTGTTTCAAGTATACCTAGTAAGACCTTGATTAGCTTGTTCAGGTGTGTTTGATTAGGGTTGGAGCTAAAATCTGCAGGACACCGGACCTCCAGGAACAAGTTTGGTGATCCCTGCTCTACACGGTTAACGACTTTTTGTAAATGACATGGTATTTAACTGTAATATGAGCTGTATTTTACTGTAGGACAGCTATGCAGCATGTTACTGTATTTTACAGTTGCATTGTGAAAATGACTGTATATTTTACAGTAAAGTTATGCAATACTGTAAATATACATACACCAGGATTAATGGTGCTGTAAATCTAAATACAGTATTTACAGTAAGTTACAGGCGAACTGCTGCCAGTAAGTTACTGTAGGATCTACAGGAAATTGTAAACAGTGTACTTTTGAAGACTCCACTCTTAAACTACAGCCATGATCTGAATGTTTTTGTGCGCTGCAGTGACTATGTGAGCAGGTAGAAACGCCAAGAGAGCATGCATACACACACACACACACACACACACACACACACACACACACACACACACACACAAAGCTGGTCTGAGGACTTTGTCTGACTCAGACTGTATTGAGCAGAACTGATTGATGTTAATTGTAGAACAGAGGAGGTATTAAACACAGAGAAACTCACAGCCAAACACTTTGCCAAGACAGACTCATTAACCCACAGCTCTTCCTCTCATACCATCTCGAAGCAAGCCATCTTAAACAGAGACGATACGAATGTGTGTGTGTGTGTGGAGGCTTAGCCAAAGATCAATAGCCCAAAGCTGCAAAAGCAAAGACATGGGCAATCAATACTGCCGCTACAAGCAGTGAGCAGGGACTGAAAGAAAGAAAGAGAGAATGAATTAAAGGGACAGGACGAAAAGAAAAACAATCCGCACAAATCACCCTTAAAAATTCAGCGCAGCAAAGCCAAAATATTCAGGAGTTATGCACCGAGCACATGGGTTCTCATAGTTTTTTACCAATGAATGACTTTTCCGTGACCTTTTTTCCATAATCCAGTCATTTGTGATTACTGGATCGCGCTTGACTAATGAATCATCCAGACCGATTTGTGAATCAGTTTGACTAATTCATTGAAAAGAAGCGGCTCGGGAAGAACAATTTGCCCACAAATCAGACATCACTCTGGCTCATGAGCAAGATTTCATTGATGAAAGAATAATATCAAGCTGATGACATATTTTAGAGCGCAATTAGAGCACTGCGCATTCATTATAGACATTTCCATGATGTTCAGTATTGATATTTGGAAAGAATCATTTTTTAATACTCTTTCATTTTTCCAGAATGCGCATGTATTAGGTTTAATTATTCGCCCTCCTGTGAATTTCTTTTTCAAATATTTCCCAAATGAGGATTAACAGAGCGAGGAATTTTTCAGAGTATTTCCTATCATATTTTTTCTTCTGGAGAAAGTCTTATTTCGGCTACAAAAAAAGAGGTTAAAATTTTTTTAAAACTATTTTTAGGTCAATATTATTAGCGCCCTTAACCCTTTAACTACCCCACCAAGAAACAAAAAAATATTTGGATTGCATTTCTTAACTCCTAATGTTGCTAGTTAACAAACTCTATGTATTTTTACCACATCGCATAATTTATAAAACATTAGCCACTACCAAATGGGTGATGTGTTGGTTTATGGTAAAAGTGCCAGAATTAATAAATACACTATGAAAAATCTGAAAATATGAAGTGTAAGCCAATTTATTTTTAAAAATATATTCAAAATAAAACATTTTTGAATACTAAATCACCTTCATTTTTTGAAGTATGCCATAAAATATTTCAGATTCTCATTTAACATGCTTTTTTTTAGAATAAAACCAAAATCAAGTGTAGTAGTGCAACAGGATTACATTTGTTTGGTTTTCTTTGTAATCCAACACTGCTGTGTGTAAACCATTATTTAAAACAGTCTTTCCTTAAATTACTTTAACAGTCATGATTTAAAACAGTAAAAAAACATGGTCAACCGTTTGGAAAAGTGGCGGTCAAAAGGTTAAGCAATATTTGCCTTCGATTGTCTACAGAACAAACCACTGTTATACAATGACTTGCCTAATTACCCTAACTAGCCTAATTAACCTAGTTAAGCCTTTTAATGTCACCTTAAACTGAATACCAGTATCTTGAAAAAATCTAGTAAAATATTTTACTGTCATCATGGCAAAGATAAAATAAACCAGTTATTAGAAATGAGTTATTAAAACTATTATGTTTAGAAATGTCTAAAAAATATCTCTGTTCAACCGAAATTGGGGAACAAAATATACAGGAGGGCTAATAATTCAGACTTCAACTGTATATGATTAAAATGTTACAATTAAAAATGTTATATTAGTAATGCAATACTAAAATAAACTGCTTTCATCTATCTGTGTAGAAGAAAGTGATATTAAAAACTTCAGCTGATGCCGGATTTTATTGATCAACATGACAAACACATTCAAGCCATGCAAATCATGCACAATATATACTATCGGTCGATTCAAATGTTTTATAACTGTAAGATTTATGTGCTACAGTAAAACAGTAAAAACGCATTCATTTTCCTTCAGCTTAGACCTTTATATTTATCAGGGGTCGCCACAGTGGAATGAACCGCCAACTTATCCAGCATATGTTTTACACAGCAGATGCCCTTCCAGCTGCAACCCAGTACTGAGAAACACCCATACACACTCATTCACACACATACACTACAGACAATTTAGCTTATTCTATTCACCTATAGTGCATGTGTTTTGGACTGTGGGGGAAACCGGAGCACTTGGAGGAAACCCATGGCCTCCCAATCATCCCCATCCACTGAATTGGCTTTATCACAGTCTCTTCACTCTAACAATAGCTGGTATGTGATGAGCACACTGATGCTGTTGTTCTGTGGCTGCCGTCGCATCATCCAAGTGGATGCTGCACATTACGGGTGGTGTGGAGAGACCCCCCTCATGATTGTGAAGCAATTTGGGAGTATGACCATACACAATAAATGTGCTATATAAATACACATCACATTACATTCACATCTGCAGCTGACGGCAGAAAAGCAGAAGCTGTTGCTACTTCCCCAACGCCATTTTAGGGTTAGTATTTAAATGATTCTCTAGCATAATGTCTAAAGTGATGACAAAACAGGTGATTGTGCTCACATTTTAAGATTGTAAGGCTGAACGGCATGAAATGCCATCAATCTACAGATATTTCCCAGTATTTCTCTGTTGCAATCGGGAGATCACAATATTACTATGGTATAAATAAAGCACTACAACATACAAAAGAGAGAGATCGATTTAGAAAGTCATTTACATATATATGGACAATTTAGCATACCCAGTTCATCTATACCACGTCTTTGGACTTGTGGGGGAAAGACATGTGGTATAGATGAACTGGGTATGCTAAATTGTCCATATATATGTATATACACACACACAGGGAGTGCAGAATTATTAGGCAAATGAGTATTTTGACCACATCATCCTCTTTATGCATGTTGTCTTACTCCAAGCTGTATAGGCTCGAAAGCTTACTAACAATTAAGCATATTAGGTGATGTGCATCTCTGTAATGAGAAGGGGTGTGGTCTAATGACATCAACACCCTATATCAGGTGTGCATAATTATTAGGCAACTTCCTTTCCTTTGGCAAAATGGGTCAAAAGAAGGACTTGACAGGCTCCGAAAAGTCAAAAATAGTGAGATATCCTGCAGAGGGATGCAGCACTCTTAAAATTGCCAAGCTTCTGAAGCGTGATCATCGAACAATCAAGTGTTTCATTCAAAATAGTCAACAGGGTCGCAAGAAGCGTGTGGAAAAACCAAGGCGCAAAATAACTGCCTATGAACTGAGAAAAGTCAAGCGTGCAGCTGCCAAGATGCCACTAGCCACCAGTTTTGCCATATTTCAGAGCTGCAACATCACTGGAGTGCCCAAAAGCACAAGTGCAATACTCAGAGAGATGGCCAAGGTAAGAAAGACTGAAAAACGACCACCACTGAACAAGACACACAAACTAAAACGTCAAGACTAGGCCAAGAAATATCTCAAGACTGATTTTTCTAAGGTTTTTTGGACTGATGAAATGAGAGTAAGTCTTGATGGGCCAGATGGATGGGCCCGTGGATGGATCAGTAAAGGGCAAAGAGCTCCAGTCCGACTCAGACGCCAGCAAGGTGGAGGTGGAGTCATGGTTTGGGCTGGTATCATCAAAGATGAGCTTGTGGGGCCTTTTTGGGTTGAGGATGGAGTCAAGCTCAACTCCCAGTCCTACTGCCAGTTTCTGGAAGACACCTTCTTCAAGCAGTGGTACAGGAAGAAGTCTGCATCCTTCAAGAAAAACATGATTTTCATGCAGGACAATGCTCCATCACACACGTCCAAGTACTCCACAGCGTGGCTGGCAAGAAAGGGTCTAAAAGAAGAAAAACTAATGACATGGCCTCCTTGTTCACCTGATCTGAACCCCATAGAGAACCTGTGATCCATCATCAAATGTGAGATTTACAAGGAGGGAAAACAGTACACCTCTCTGAACAGTGTCTGGGAGGCTGTGGGTGCTGCTGCACGCAGTGTTGATGGTGAACAGATCAAAACACTGACAGAATCCATGAATGGCAGGCTTTTTGAGTGTCCTTGCAAAGAAAGGTGGCTATATTGGTCACTGATTTGTTTTTGTTTTGTTTTTGAATGTCAGAAATGTATATTTGTGAATGTTGAGATGTTATATTGGTTTCACTGGTCAAAATAAATCATTGAAATGGATATATATTTGTTTTTTGTTAAGTTGCCTAATAATTATGCACAGTAATAGTCACCTGCACACACAGATATCCTCCTAAAATAGCTCAAACTAAAAACAAACTAAAAACTACTTCCAAAAATATTCAGCTTTGATATTAATGAGTTTTTTGGGCTCATTGAGAACATGGTTGTTGTTCAATAATAAAATTAATCCCCAAAAATACAACTAATTTCAAAATTGCAAGGTGATTATATAGATGCTTTCACATACATTAGCATGCCAAAAATAAATTATTTCATTTTCTTCGCACACATTAAGAAAGGTTGGACTTTGAAGGAATAAACAATGTGAGGAATGCTTTGTTATAGTGCACTGGACAAGTCTGAACGAGTTCCGCCCACACATGAGCGAGGCAGGCAGTTCTGTACAATTGCATAATTTATCGGCTTAAAGATATCGACCTAATTTTGACATTGTGACCGATAACAATGGCTTTAAAAATAGCATTTATCGGCAGATAACAATATGGGTGCTGATATATCATGCATCTCTAGTTTCTTCCCTCAGGCAATCCATCTCGTGAACACTTGATGATAGTAATTGTGAAACAATCATCACTACTTTTTTCACACATATACACTTATTTATTTAACGACACACTTTACATGCCAACTTGCACATAACAGCTGCACATATATTGTTGTATATAGTAATACATCTGTACATACACTTGTCAATTTGTATATTTGCAGTCACTATTTACTTCTATTTTTAAAATGTATCTGTTTTTTGTCCTGTCTTGTCATTCTGTTGCACTTTAGAAGCTCTGTCACGAAAAAAATAATCCCTCATATGTGTGAACATACCTGGCAACAAAGCTCATTCTGATATTTATTTTATTTTTATTTTTTTTGCTGTACTTTGAATCAAATAAATGCAGGCTTGGTGAAACAGAAATCGTCCTGCTCTTAAAGCTTTGACTGGTATTGTAGTTTATATAATGCAAAATAAAAACAGCAATGGCATGCTAGTAAACTATTCTAAGCAGACCCTAATTGCTGCACTTGAATGCCCGATGTTGCTTAGTGAGTGAATGAGGGCTGAGAGCCTATGAAGACGCCCTCTAGTGGAAGCACAGCACAGAACACAAGAGGAAACTGCATCTTGGAGGTGACGGACGTTGGGAAGACCGGAGGGAAATGGACTCTAAATGTCAGGTGGATTAATAATGGCTCTTATCTGCCTCTTCTTTCCTCCTCTCTGTCCCTCCTTTCCTCTCTCTTCCTCTGAAAAACAACTTTCTTTCCAATGGCACATACTTCATAAGGTGGGAGCGGTTGAAACAAGAAGCAAACATGAATGCGTTTAGAGGAGAAAGGCAATGTGTGTGTGTGTTACAATGGGTGGAGGGGACCAAAGGGATGACCTGCGAGTCCAAATCACTGACTAACTACTGACCCTCATGTCCCACTATTAATAACTGTCTCCCAGCTCACACACATGACTATTGCGCTTAAGTGTGTGTGTGCGTGCGTTGATTTAGTTACACTTCGAGCTTAAAAATGCCTGTAGTTAAACTGCACTATGAAAAATGACTGTAAATTCAATGGTAAAAAACTGTAAAAATCCATAACAGGTTATACGTTTCTCTAATATATACAGTTAATAACTGTGAAATGACTTTCCCAGAATTCCCTGCATACATCTCTGCAATGACTCATGGCAAAGAAAGCGTTCTTGCAGGACTCCATCAAGATTCTTTGGATTCATCTTTCATCCCTCCTCCATCTTTCCACAGACATGCTCAATAATGTTCATGTCTGATGACTGGGCTGGCCAATATTTGAGCACCTTGACCTTTTTTGCTTTCAGGAGCTTTGATGTGGAGGCTGAAGTATGAGGAGCGCTTTCCTGCTGAAGAACTTTTCCTCTCCTGTGGTTTGTAATGTAATGGGCAGCACAAATGTCTTGATACCTCAGGCTGTTGATGTTGACTCTGCAGATCTCTCGCACACCCCCATACTGAATGTAACTCCAAACCATGTTTTTTTTCTTCACCAAACTTGACTGATTTCTGTGAGCCTTGAGTCCATGCGGGTTCCAGTAGGTCTTCTCCAGTATTTGTGATGATTGGGATGTAGTTTAACAGATGACCCTCTTTCACTTTTCCAGATAATCAACTAGAAGTCAAGATATTATGTGTTGCTCCGATAGCGGGGATCGACGACAACACTTTTGAAAGGTAGACATTGGACTGTTGTTACATCTAATGCTGATAAATAATGTTTATTGCATAATTTTAATTACTTTAACTTGAAAATACTGGTGTATAATACTATAAATTAAAGAAACATGGAAGTTTACCATAAAATGTATACAATCCTTTTACAATTTCTACCACATCTAGCTTTTTTGTTTTACCGTAAATTATACAGGTTTAATTTACAGTATGACAACAATCGTCCTTAATGGTCCAACCCATTCTCTAAAAATGACTGTTGGTTGGGTAAGTTGCTGAAAACTGGCAGCTAAAAACACTAAGCATGATCAGATGTTGGCTGGTTTTGCGGATGTTTTCAGCTAATCAAGGTGGGAGACCAGCACTGTAAGATTGGTTCTCTGCTAACAGAGAACATTCTCAGTTCTGGCTAACCTTCTGGCAAAGTCCTCCTCAGATATGAACAGACATTCTTCCAGTAACAAGAATATATTGTTCATTTAGCGGTCTTACATTTCTTCCTTTATTACTACATTTGTTCCTTCCTTTATTATTTTTACTTGTTTCAAATTGTCTAGCGAACGTTTTCCTCTGACCTGTGGTTTTCAGCTAATCTGGCTATGATGCAAACAAACGGTCTGGTTTAAGTTCTGGGAAGATTCTCATAAAATATAAGAAAATATGATATTGTGCTCAGAGTTTTCTATCTTTAATGATGCACAACGTTTTTAGTGCGTTTTTGTTTTTTCTGAATCATTTTAGACATTTGTTTCCCTTTCAAAATTCATAAGAAACATTCCTACAATTTTTACAAATGGAACCCATTTTATTAAGACTTATTCAACTTCAGCATAACCAACATTTTTTATATAAATAAATAACAAAACTGTTGAAGATTCAGAAATAAGCCTTTAATAGCTTAAAGAGAATGTTCTTAGAACATATTTTTGTTAGCTGAGCTAGTCTCGCTTGAGGTCTATATAAAACAACAGATGTCTATGGTATGTCCTCATTTAGATAGCTAAGTAAAAGTGTGTGTGCGTGAGAGAGAGAGAGAGAGAGAGAGAGAGAGAGAGAGAGAGAGAGAGAGAGAGAGAGAGAGAGAGAGAGAGAGAGAGAGGTTGGGGTTCGCGGAGGGTGGGTGAGTGTTGGCTTGGCTGACCGTCTGCGGTTCTGTCGCGGTGCTGAGAAATGTTCCTTTTGGATCGGACCGTGAGCTTTCATACCTCCCTCCCGCTTTCAAATTAACCGTCTCTCTTCACTCTGCCCTCTTGAGTTTTACAGGCATGAAACGCATCAAAACGCATTAAAAAGCACTACACTTCTTGCTTTGAACCGGTGGCAGATTTAAAGTGTGGGGTTAGTTTGGGACTGTTTCCGATGCGCGATGCCCGCTGGTGCGCGCGCGAGTGTGTGCGCGCGCCTCTTTGTTGCGCACGGTGACATTGGCGAGTGTTTTCGCTGTAGTCGGGCGGCATCACACCGAGGCTGAGTAATCTCGTTTGGATCCAATAAGTGTGTGTGTGTGTGTGTGTGTGTGTGTGTGTGTGTGTGTGTGTGTTAGGGGGAAAGCAAGCGGAGAGGGAGCGAGGGAGAGAGAAAGAGAAAGGGGGGCTGGGGGAGGGAGGGTGGATTGATCTGAAATCTTGTTCTGTTTTTTTTTTCTTTCTTTCTTTCTTGGAGTGATTTCTGCGCTCTGCCGTGCAGCTTCAGAAGACAAACGAGCGGAGAGGAAACAAGCCGCTTTTACGCACCGCGCTCGCAACGGCCGCTTTACTTAGTTTTAGTATTAAACGGCGTATCCGGAAATTTGTGAATGAAAGCTGCTGAGGAAGAGGAGGGGGCGCAGGTTAAGTGGACGCTGCTTCCAGTGCACGGATCGCCTGCTTTTATGCGCAAAAAGAGACGTGTTTTCTTCGCCGTTTCATCGGGCAGACTTTTACGCTGTTCTGGGGGGAGCTGCAAACTTTCTTCATTTTAAAAAATAAATAAAAAGCTCGGATTGCATTCTTTCCCCCTTCAAACATTTTGGAGGTGATGTCATCGGTCCGCGTTTTGGCTGCCGTTGCGCTGGAGCTCCAGAACTGAGTCCGGGAAATCAGGTGCAGGGAGCTGCTGCGGGTGGCCGCGAGCGTGTGCCGCTTTCACTTTCCGTAGCATCTGCGCTGGACCAACAGCCATGACCGAGCACGCTCCGCGGTACCCAGAGTCCAGTCTTCACCGCTCCATCCCCTTCCAGGTGCTCTGCCTCCCGCGGCGCGTCATTTCGGCTGTAGCGGATCAGCACTGACAGACGCGTGCGCATGCACTCTAAGGAATTAATCAAGCCTCATCTGTGGAAGGACATTTTCAGCAGGAAAAGTTACTTGGGCGCAAACTTTGTTTGATTTATGAGCGGAAACGCCGCATAGGTGTGGGTCGCGTTTGAACTTCGCTTCACCTGTTTCCCAGACTCCGGAGGACTGAGCTGCGCCCCGCCTCGCCCCGCCCCGCCGTTACCGACCGACCGCGCACCGCAACCATCCGTGTCGGCTGTGGCGCGCTCACACCCCGCTGACCCCGAGCCGACGGTGAAAACATGCAGTCCAGCGGGAAAGTCCGCGGACCCTGCATACAATCGGATTAAACGAACCGGACAGACGAGAAACCGTGACCCGGAGAGCCGTTTCGCAAGCGCGCACGGAACCACTCGGACGCGGAGGAAGCGATGTGGGCCTTTCTCTCCACGGTGGCTGTCTTGTAAGTCATGACCTCATAAGTTGTAATAGGTAAATTATTAATGCTGCTTTCAAAAAAAAATGCCACAGTCTGCTTCACTTGACAAACTCCAAGTCTTGCATAAATAATGATCTCATGACATCACCCCCTCTGGGTTGCCATGGATACAGATGTCAATCACACCCTGCTCAGGTAAGCCCTCGTCCAATGAAAACAGCTCCAAAGGTGTATCTGCCGCTCTTTATTTTCCTTCCCTTCTTCTTTTTGTGTTGTTGTGCACACATGGCAGTCATCTTGAGATGGTTATCATTCCTTTCCCAACCTGCGGATGGGACCAAAGGGCCTCTGATAATCCCAATCCCGACGCTCCCCCGGGCAGATGGAGTGGCTGTCTGGTCCTGAGCGCTCCAAATTGCTAATAATAATGCCCGAGGATGGTAGTTGTAGAGCAGGCACCGAGCTGGCACCTTATCTGCTGTCTGGATAGAGCAGCGGGTGTGTGACCTTCTCTGACAGGAAACTGCAGTTTAGAGACAGAAAAACATCAAACGGAGCTTTAACATTCTCAGACAGTTGTGCAGAATGAGCAGCGAGTCAAGATCATGTTCGCTTGTTCTCAAGGCTGCCGTCGATGCAGATGGATTCACTTTAATAATACTCTAAACTAAAAGGTTGTGGGTCTGTAGAAAGAGAAGCCGGCAGATGTGCTGACGTGAAAGCGAGCAGTGTCAGGTGCTCTAGGGGTTATTTGTTTGAGATGAGGTGAAGATTAGGGAGCAGACGTGTTTCATTCAGAAGTCTCCTCGCTGGTGCACCTGTGCTTCAGCAACTCGCTCAAGGCCAAAATGATAAGCAGACGATAGAAAAAAAACTTGAAGAGTGCACTCCTGCTATCAGGACAGACATTTACAAACCACATGACACAGAAGAAGACAGATAAAATGTGTGAAATTATTATTAATAATTAAGACTAAAATCAAGTGTTGCCTATTTTCTTCTTTTTCATTGATCATGTTTCCGCTGTCATCTGTGAAGATTATTGTAGCATGCTTTACAAAGAAAAGACCATTTCAATATTCAAACTCTCAAAAAAAAGTGCAAACTTGCAATTTCTCAGTTAAACTGTGTCATTTCAGTGTGAAAATAGCTTCAAAGTAAATCCTTTTCCATTCTACACTAAAAAAATGATTTTTGCTGCTTGTTCAGACTGCTTATTTAAAATGAGCTGAATCAACAAAATGGGACAACTTAATTGTTTTATGTTCAATCCACATAAATTTGAAGAAACAGTTAAGTTAATTTAATCGAATTGTGCAACCCAGGCTCATCTAGAAAATGTACCTCTATATACATTTCTGGAGAGCGCCAAATACGTCCCAGGAGCTACGTTTTATAGCAGTTTTTGTTTTCGTGAATCCACCAGAGGCTGCTGTGTATGCTTTTTCAGATCTCAAATTTCTCTCCCGAGTGCCATTAGGCCTGCTGTTCTTGCTTAAATCCACAAGAGGCCACTATTGACTGACTGGCTGACCGGACGACTGACCCACCCTCCTCCTTCCCTTAACCCAACCAATAGTGTTTTAAAAAGCACCGATTAGTCATTCCCTAAAGCCAATCAACAAATTTAAAAAAGGAATCCAAAAATGGAAAAGCCATCGACTGATTTTTACCACGTTTTACCACATTCTCACCCTGTTATTTACTTGTTTATTTTATTTTTGGATTCTGTTTTTGTCTTACCTGCTTTCTGGAACGGTTCTTCACCGGACTCGAACCCCATCATCATGGTCATCTCCTCGCTGCATCTCAAGTCCTCCTAGCAAACTAACTTTATAAACTGGTAACAGCAGGAAAGCTGTCCATACGGAGGTAAGCAGTCAGCTAGTAAGCACGAAAAGGAACGGCGTCATACCGCCCCATAGCGTTCGTTTTAAAAACGAAATGCAGCCATACATACTTCTGGCTACATAAGTCGCGCTCTCTAGAAATGTATATAGGGCTACAATTTCAGAATAAGCGTATGTTTGAATTGTGTTGAGACAGGAATTATGTGGAAGCCAGCATTTTTTACAGTGCCGTTTAGGTAGGCTAGTGTTTAGGCCAAGTCTTAAGACCAGAGATGCCCAAAGTCGGGTCCGCGGGCCAAAGTTGGCCCATTGTATCCTTTGAATTGGCCCACCATTCCATCTTAAAGGAGAGCGAGTATGATGGAGAATGTTTGGGCGAATGCCTTTAACACAGAGATTGTCATTTATAATTTGACGTAACCTTTTTTTGTTCGTTTTATTGCTGAGCTACAATAAAAGCAAACTGAAAATAAAGGTTTCAATTAAATGTTGTAAATGAATGATTTTTAAAAATGTAAATACTGTCACTCGACGGTTAGAAGACTATGCAGAAGACATCGGCGAGCAAATCAAGGCAAAAACTAGTTTAATTCTGTTATAAATGTGATTGTTTAGGTTTTACTGTAATAAGTTCATTATATTACTGTATTAGTTAATATAAAACAGTGCTTTCTAGTCATTTTGAAACATTATTAAATAAATGAAGAAATGACCCATGGCAAATATATTTACCTTCGGCCCACTAGCCTCAATCCAGTTTGGTTTTTGGTTCTTCATGAGAAAATGTTTGAGCACCATTGCTTAAGGGTGTTTTCACACCAGCCTTATTTAAATCTCACTAGAGTTTGTTTTCTTTCTTGGTGCGGTTCGTTTGGGCAGGTGTGATTGTAGCAATCGACCAAAAGTAGCGTACCGAGACCTCCTCAGAAACCTGGAGCGGTTCGTTTGTGGTGAGAACATAATCCGAACTAGAACATACCCAACCACTAAAAGTGCTGCACCTTTTTTGACTAATCCAGCTGCCGTAGTTTGATGCGCTGTGCATTATGGGATGTGAAGGAAAAATATTTTAAACAGAGAAAGAGAGAGAGAGGGGTAAAACATAACCTGATGGATCGTTGGCAATATTTCCGGAAGATGACCATGTCGCAGTTTATCTAAATGAATTCACGCCTTCTCCTGAAGTGACTTGCGATGCGCCTTCGATGTTTGCAACGCATTAAAACATTGTTTTCCAGCCTTAGCCGCACTTCATTCTCGAAATGTATAGTTTGCCTAAAGGAAAGTACATTAACTATATAGTATACTATGACCAGGGATACTATCAGCTAACGCAGTCTGTAGTCCATAGTAAAAAGTGCCATTTTGTGTCTGCCGGTTTGTTTATTTGCGAGAATTCCATTGGCATTTTCCCGCACATTAATTCTGACCAATCGAAAAGCAGTTTAGAAAATACGTTTAATAACATCTGGCCAATGAGTGATGTGGATTTTGTCACATGACTGCATTTTGATTCTTTTTGAACTGGTTCGGACCAAAGCAGTCAGTTTCCATCCAAAAATGCGAATTAAGTTTATGCGCAAAATTGGATTATCACAAGACGTGCGAATAAAGCACGAAATGAGCAGCGTTTCCATCCAACGAGTCAAAGTGAACAAAATCGTTACTTCCTGATTAACTGGCACCAAATATCAACAGTAAAAAGGGAATTTGCTGCGGTAAAAGAAGCTGATCCTGAAGGCAATCCTTGGCATTTCCATCAACAGTTTTTTTTATGGGCATATCCAACATGTGCATAAAAAATAGATGGATGGAAACGTAACTAGTGTGGTGTGACAGGGACCCAAAAACGACAGAAAAATGCTACAATGTATCATTTGTTGCCCTTGATCCGGACTAAATGAACCGATCCACAGATGTAAAAGCACCCTAAGACAATCGAGGCATCAGAAACAAAACAGGTTTCAAGTGGTGAACTTTAGGAGCAGAAGTAAAAAGCTTTTCCATATCACTGACTTGAATGAGTGGCACATAATTCACGTCTTTTACTGTGACAACTCAACAGATGGCACTTACTTTGAGTGGTACAGTACGGTATGCTACGGGTCGGTATGGGTCACCTTTATCAGGCTTGCATTTTCACTGCCAAAAGGGTACCGATATAAATAAATAAACGAACATATATGAGCACATACAGACCCTTACAGTCTCTGATATGTTACCAATTACAGAAAAACTACACACAGCACCTTATTTGGGTTCAAAAACAACACAAAATATAAAACCCAGTCAGTGCAAACCTCTCATATGCGTCTTTAATCTTCACCAGCACATGTAACCTCTGTTAGGAAGTCACTCCGTCATTCTGAGTTCATAATAATCTAAAAGGCGATGATAATAATTAAACAAGGCAGTTTGTTCATGTTTTAGGTTGCTGAAAGAATCATTTGCTCCTTTGTTTTGTAGGGTTTTTCCTTAGTTTTTTCGCGCTTCACTCTCGCGATTGTCCATTTCTGAAGGGATCTGATGTCAGAAGCACTTCAATAATCACGCGCACGTTGTTATCATTAGCTCAAGAAGTTCGTTATTACAAATATAGACGCGTGGCGAGCGATCGCGGGAAAGTGAAACCGCTTGCACTTTAGACGGCCTTGTAAACAACTACGGGGCAGATTCTGCTCTTCTTCTTGGCTTTGTGGCTGTTCATCAAGACGACGACAAGATTTGTTTAAGCTCGGGTCGACCACGGCTCATTCTTATACATATATATTATTGTGATGTAATGTCTTGGCTGTGTATTTAAAAATGATGCTTCCTTTGTTTTCATTCTAACGTATCTCTATAAACCAATAGCAATCAGCTGCACATCTTGCTCCGCCTTTTGCTAGATTTTTGTTGTGCTAGGCACTCTTCTGAAAGGGTTCCCAAAAAGTGGTATGGTTTGCTTTTAGGTGCCTTTTAGGTACTGACAGTGGAAATGGCCATAAAAAAGTACCAAACCGTACCGTACCACTCAGTGGCCATCAGAGAACACCATTCGGACATTAATCTCAAGTCTTGCAGCACCTTCAGTCCCGAACGAGTTTCTCTTTCCTTCCCTGTGCTGCTACATTGTTTCAACTTGGCCAGCGGTGTAAATTGTGCTTGAAGGGTGTGCGGGGTGATTCGGGATACAGCTTCACCTCGCCTCTACACACGAACGCCTTCAGGAATCGTTCTGTCTCAGGTTTGATGATGTCATCACCTTGCTTGTTTTGGCCACCGACAATAAGCGCTCAGTAGAGTAAAGCTCGCAGCTACTTTCTTTCTTTCTTTCTTTCTTTCTTTCTCATTTTTCCCCTGTCCCCCACCTTTCCCTGGGTCTGGCAGGCCGCAGGCTCGTTGCGGTTTGGGAGGGATACGGAGAATCCGAGGTTGCAGCTGAAGTAGGTTTTTTTTTGTGCATTTTCTTTCCCTGCTCTCTCTCTCTTTCTCTCTCTCTCTCTCTCTCTCTCTCTCTCGCTCTGAGTGAAGCACTACTGTTTTAACAGCTGAGAGTTCTTACGGGACCCAGAGCCAGTCTCACCTGCGCAGCCAGGGTTTGGCAACCTTACACACACAGATCTGCAGCCAACATGTGCTGATTTGCAGCCAGCATGCATGGATCTGCAGTTTGCATGTGCAAATCTTGCATGTGTACTGTGTGCAGGCATGACCTCTGCTGACTGTCAGAGAAACGCATGCAGTGCATTAATGCACCACATTTACAGCAAGTGTACATAGTAAACCCATACACAAGCATCAGAGCTGACTAAAGCAGTGTATATTAATATGGCACTCAGTAATATTCATAACATCTTATTATTGACTCAGAATATGCTTGGCAAGCACATAAATTACACACACACACTGTCCTCAGTTTCTCTGTATTTTCAGATATAGTTATAATATTGGGTATGCGGTGGCGCAGTGGGTAGCACAATCGCCTCACAGCAAGACGGTCGCTGTTTCTTGCATCTGCTGCGTAAAACATATGCTGGATAAGTTGGCGGTTCATTCCGCTGTGGCGACCGCTGATCAATAAAGGGACTAAGCCAAAAATAAAATGAATGAATGATATTGGGTGGCATTTCTGTGTGGAGTTTGCATGTTCTCCCCGTGTTGGTGTGGGTTTTCTCCGGGTGCTCCGGTTCCCCCCACAGTTCAAAGATATAGGTGAATTGAATAAACTAAATTAGCCGTAGTGTATGAGTGTAAATGAGAGTGTATGGGTGTTTCCCAGTGTTGGGTTGCAGCTGGAAGGGCATTCGCTGTGTAAAACATATGCTCGTTAGGTTGGCGGTTCATTCCACTGTGGCGACCACTGTATAATAAAAAGACTAAGCCGAAAAGAAAATGAATGGATGAATGAATGCATGAATGAGTGATAGTACTCGATCTTAAACTGGGTGCACACTTAATCTTAGATAAAAAAAAAAAAAAATATATATATATATATATATATATATATATATATATATTTAATGCCTATAATTATCAGACTGATTGACAGCCATTTAATTGTATTTCCTAGCAACACCTTAGCAAACGCCTAGCAACCACTCAGAACACTCTAGCATTTGCCTAGCAACACCTTGACAACCACCTAGTAACCATTCAGAACACCCTGGCAACTACCTAGCAATGCCTTAGCAACCACTTAGAACACACTAGCAACCACTCAGAGCGCCCTGGCAACTGCCTAGCAATGCCTTAACCATCTAGTAACCACTCAGAACATCCTAGCAACCATGCAGAACACCCTAGCAACCACTCAGAACACCCTAGCAACTCTCACAATTCTGTAGATGTAAAATAAAGGTTCATATGAGTTGGCTGTTATTATAGTTTATTCTCAAACATATAGTAAAACAACACTAATAATATTAGGCCTGTGTGTAGCTCTACTGTTGGTTAACATGCTACATTTTGTATAGACTTTGAATGGTGGACTTGAACAGACTTTCAATGTGTCCTGGTCATTAATGCAGAGTAAAGTGATGGCATCGGAATACAACTACTCATAATTCTGAAGTTATTATGTTTGAGACGTATGCTTGTCATTTGTCATTGGTAACATTATTAGACCATGTTTTCCCCTGGTAAAATGAGACAATCATTATCAGATTCCCTCTTGCATTATATTCAACATTATACAGGCTAGAGTGGTTAAAGTGACACTGTTAAACATGTATTCTCATGCACAACACTTTGTGTTTGGTATGAAAGAAAAAAACATATCAAATGCCTGTCGTAATCATAATAAAATGTGATATGATCATTTAAATGATGTGCGCACTTTCAGTTTCACTTTCACTGCCGAGTGTGGCTCATGTCATGGCTGCTGTCACTTTAAGAAAAAAAAATCATACATGCAAATCACACTTCCCTTGCAGCTCCCAAATGATCACTCTGTGCAACAAACTGAATATTACGTACAGTGTTGGGCAGTAGCGTCGCTACAAGTAGTGATGCCATCAAAGGTCAAAGATCAGTAAGTGACACCACCGACATTCACAAAGCTGTGAGGCCGGTGTCTAGCCAATGAAAGTTAATCTGATGGCGAGAATGATGATTTCTTCTTTCTGTTTGACGTAGGTCGACTACATACTTTTTGGTGTGTTTCTGACACCTCTCACTCTGGTCGCTGATGTCGCCAAACAATTAGGCTCACATGAGAAACTTGCTTGATGGAAGGATTGACTGAGGAAGAGGAGTTATATATATATATACACAAAGTTGAAGTCAGAATTGATAGCCCCTTGTTTATTTTCGTCCCCAATTTCTGTTTAACGGAGAGAAGATTTTTTTTCAACATATTTCTAATCATAATAGTTTTAATAACTCATTTCTAATAACTGATTTATTTTATCTTTGCCATGATGACAGTAAATAATATTTGACTCGATATTCTTCAAGACACTTCTATTGACCTTATTCTTCAATGTGGAAGTGCGCTCATTTTTGCGATTGTTTTAGAACTTCCGATTCAGTCGCCTATCGGAGAAATGACTAGGAATAATAAACGGCTGAAAATGGTCAAACTACTCGCTCTACAAACAAGTGTTTGCATGACTATACAGACAAAATAGAATAATATAATAGGAAAACCTCAGTTTGCAACATCAAGCAGCAGAACGAGCTGTTTTTAACGTCTAAAAATGAATGAAAGTGAATGAGACCGGAAGTCTCGAGCCAAAAAGATTCAAATGGATGCCCGCTCGTACGCGGAGAATAAGGTGAATACAGCTTAAAGTGACATTTAAAGGCTTAACTAGGTTAATTAGGTTAACTAGGCTGGTTAGGGTAATTAGGCAAGTTACTGTATAATGATGGTTTGTTCTGTAGACAGATCAGAAAAAATAGCTTAAGGGGCTAATAATATTAACCTTAAAATGATGTTTAAATTTTTTTAACTGCTTTTATTCTAGACATACTGTGAAAATGTCCTTGCTCTGTGTAACATAATTTAAGAAATATTAAAAAAAGAAAAACAAATTCAAAGGGGGGGTAATAATTCTGACTTCAACTGTGTGTGTGTATATATATGTATATATATATATATATATATATATATGAGCAATTCCAGCATTATGGATGTGACATTTGCAGTAAAAACTCAAAACATAAATTCACATAGAAAGTATATGGTAACATTATATTGAGACATCTGCTTATATTTTCCAAAACAACTAACCACAGAGTTAAGGGACCAGAAAAATATCAATCTATAAACATTTTTATGCTTTAAATGAGGAAAATAAACATGCATTATGGATGTGACAAAGAAAGTTTGTGAGTTTTCAGTCTACAACATTGTACAACAAATTCTGTCAATTAACCTGCACAAGCCAAAAAAAAAAATACAACGCTAATCAAACAGATACTAGTCGGCTCACTAAAGAACAAACATGATTGATTTTATTTTATTTCATATATTTGCATTTATGAGGAAAACACTTCGTTTTGGATGTGACACTTTTCTGTTATGGATGTGACAGATGTAAAATTGCCACTAGTGTGATTTTGGCAAATTAAATATAATAGTTTTGAACACTGACAGATACATTTATGAGTATTTTTAAAGCACTGTAAAATACTTGTTTACACAAAAAAATGTAGAAACAGTTTCTCTATTATAGTGAAAACTATTTTTTTCATGGCAAGATTGACATTTGCATGGAATTGTTCATATATATATATATATATAATATTACTGCAAAAAATATTTCTTTGTCTTATTTTCTTATTTCTATGCGAAATAATGATTAAATTAAGTAAAAATATAATTTTGTTTTCACCCTCAGTCAAACTTTCGAGTTTTTCCTTAAAACAAACAAAATTATCTGCCAATGGTGGAAGTAAAATGATCTTGTTTTTGCTTTGAAATGTAGAAATTTGGACTGAAAACATGATAAAAACTCTAAGTAAGAAAACCTTTCCTTTCCGTATAAAAAATTAAATGCAATTAATCGTTGTTACACCTCTAAACATAATCATTTTTGTGCCCAAATGTTTTAAACTTGGTTGAAATGCTCAGTCAAAAACATTAATAATAATAAAAATGCAAATAATAAACTTTCACTCTTTTATGGTTAACCTTTACAATGACTCTACAAATTGCCCATGCTCTAGCTCCAGGTCGACTACAGATATCAATGCTGAAACGATATATTGTGCAGCCCTAATTGATAACTATTGTACAGCCTGACATTACCGACAACTGAGCTCCAACGGGACTTATACCAGAGATCACGTCCATTCTTTCTGACAAGCACTATTATAAACTGTGGAGTGTGCATCTGGCTTTAGTTTGTGTCTACGGCTTCATACATATTCACATCAGAAATGCAGACAGCATAAATCAGAGCACACAGGTGGAGAGGAGCTGTTTATGTGAGCAGGTGCACACACACATATATAAACACACACGAGAAGCTGGTCAGCACATGCACATCTGCTGGGTTATATGATGCGAGGTGTGTGGCCGTTCAGGAGCTCAGATACGAAGGGGTCAAAGCGCAGGTGTTTCAACCAGACGGCTGAAACTTGTGCCGTTTAGCACCAGGATATACAGTGTGTCTCGTTTAAAACTGAGAAGTTAACACACACACACACACACACAGACACACACATGATTGCAAGCATATTGGGCCGATATGAGGGGAGGTGAAGAAAAAGATCAGATGCTTTTAAATTTTCCTATATAAACATCTTCTTCGGCATGTCCGTGTAGATGCGGAGGAGTTTAGTAATGGAGGAAAATGTGCTCCGGGTGCAGTGACACCTGGGTTCGAACAGAATGACAGATCAAATCCAAGAATCTGATTGGCTGCAATTGTTTTGATCGCTCATCATCAAGGGGTTTCGTGTGGGTTATTACCTCTCTGTTAACTGCTGTAACTCATTCATCTGATTGAAAAGAAACCTCTCAAGTTGTAAACGTTTTAAGGTAATCGCTGTGGAGCTACGGGAAAAAGATAGTAAAATAATGGGTAAATCATTTGAGTACAAAAGCAACGATTGCAAATTGTAAATCGGTAAATTATTAGTACATTTGACGATGAAGTCAAGAGTTTGAGACAATATGTGCATTCACTTATTCATCCATTTTCTTTTCTGCTTAATCCCTTTATTAATCTGGGGTCGCCACAGCTGAATGAACCGTCAACTTATCCAGCATGTGTTTTATGCAGTGGATGCCCTTCCAGCTGCAACCCATCGCTGGGAAACACTCTCATTCACACACAAACACTACAGACAATTTAGCTTACCCAATTCACCTACAGCCCATGTGTTTGTACTGTGGGGGAATCCCACGCCAACACAGGGAGAACATGCAAACTCCACACAGAAACGGCAACTGACACAGCTGAGGCTCGAACCAGTGACCTTCTTGCTGTAAGACGACATCGCTACCTATCATGCCGCCACAATATATGTGCATTTTATTGCAAAATAAAATCAAATAAACTGCAAAAACATGCTTCAATCTACATTTGACTGCAGTTTTTAGATAAAATGTAGGCTACGAGTTGGTATGACACCAACAACTTTTGTTCCTTTTCACATCAGTGATATTTTTATATCTATTTTTATTTATTATTATTTGATTATTTTAATGCAGTTCTTCGCACAACCCCAAATGAATACCAAAAAAACCAACTGCAGCTATGTTTCCATCTAAAATGTGAATTAAAATTATGCACAAACTGGAATATCGCATGTTAAGTCTATGCAAAGTCATGATAGACATCCTGCTGCGTGGTTCGTATGAATGTTATTGCTCGAAATAAGTGCTTTTGGGCATTTGATGCTTGATGATAAAGTTTAAAATTCTAAACTTTGGTTAAAATCTGTGAAGTGAACTCAAAATGTTTAAGCGTCTAATTATGTGTGAATGGTGGGATTAACTATCCAGTGTGAACACCCCAATAGTCTTGCTTTGCATCCAAATAAAGGCAAGAAAAAATGTCAACGTCCAGATCAAAAATACATATATATTTTGTTCTCCTTTTTAATTAAGTGTATTTTCTGACAGAATAAAGCATGTGAATGCACTGAGAAACATGATCCATTTTTATTTACTACATTATTTTAAGGAAACGGGTTGCAAACAATTGATATGGACTGAATTTAAACAAACAAATGCAATTTAGTAATGCTCAACTTCATTTGTTTGTTTATATTCAGCCCATATCAATTGTTTGTTGACACCTAAGACGCATAGTCTTTTTCGAATCTCAACTAAATCCATTTGGATTTAATCTGTATTGAAAAACAAGACAAAAATGCAGAGGAAAACATTTTTTCCCCCAAACTTTGTGTAATCATTTTAATTCAGATCCAAACGGCATAAACTAGTCAGGTGACTCAAAATAAAGTAAAATACAGGGTTGAGACAGTTCCATGCACCATTCAAACTGCTGCATCGGAAAGTATTATAGAGTTTCCCAAACGACGACATAACTCGCACCTGAACTACAGTATCATAGCACGATGCATCGGATGGGAAAAGAACGATGTAGTGACGAGTGTTTCCCAAAACCTGTAGTTTCTCTGTTGCAGATCCATCGCTTGAACCACGTTATAACATAAAACGCCCATAATGATGCTCTAAATGGGATGGTAACAACTTCTTTAAAGAAGAACCCCATAAATTCTTTGTGCAAATGATATTGTTTTACAAGTACACGCATTTAAAAAAATAATCCAATATTAGTTTTGGTAAAACATGCACTCGCTTTCCATATTAATTGAAATATATGTAAACGGCACATATAGGGCCTGTGTTTCCTTTACAAATATTATTGAGAATATTACATATATTCTAAATTAACATAAAATCACTTTCAAAAGCTCACACCTATTCTAATATCATATATAAATCATAGAAATAATGAGGCTATTTATGAAGAAATTTTATTTATTATTATTTATTAGGAAATAAAAAAGTCATACTTTAATAATAATATTAATAATATTATGGTTATGGTTATGTATATAATATTAATATTATAATATTAATATTATGGTTATGATGATGATGATTATTATTATTATGGATATTGTTTATTTATTTGTTATTGTTTTGAAAAGTCTACTTTTACAATTTGACACATGCAAATCACTGCAGAAATGTTCTAACCAACAGGCCCATGTCATATACAGTACAGACACTTAATAAATAACCTACTATAAATGAAAAGCATTAATGTATGCTAAGTTTTTTGTTTTTACAAGCTTTGGAGACGTAACATAGATTCCGCTTTTAAATAATAGGTCACTTATAACTTTCGTCAAGAGCCATGGCTGTGTTCAAAATGACGTCAATGTTTTCAAAGTGCACTGCGAAGGGAGCACAATTGTGACCAAACTGAACTGTAAAAATACTTTGAAAGCAAATTACACCTAAGAGAGATGACCTTAATGCTTTTCTTTTTGTTTATAATTCCAAGTTTAAATGTTAGAATGTTCTAAATGAATAGGGCATAGGGGGGTTAACTGGGAATAGAACACAGCCAGGAACTATGTTTCTAACTACAGCTCCAGAGGTGTTGTTGCAAGTGTACAAATTAGCGACGCAGTTTGCGAATGTTCGTTGGAACGACACTACTTTCAACCTTAGTTGGCTAACGATGATTTTCGGATATGCACCCCTGTTCAGACCAGCTCATGTGAGGTCAAACAGGACATATCACAGAAAATCCAAAAAATACAGAATACAATGAAAATGAAAAGCTGCAAAAACTTGTCAGAATGAATTATTGTTATGACAGTTGTGACATTTACATATCAAAGCCTATTTTCTGAAGACATGATAAACAGCAGCATGAACCACACAAACAGTTAACGTTCGCAGAACATTCTGGCAATGTTCTATGGATGAACAGTCTTTCAGTAATATTTACAGAATGTTTGTTCAGTTATCTTTGGTCTAATAATCTCAAAAGACCAAAAGTCCTTACATGTTTCATGTTTTATATTGATTGCATTGGAGTATAATTATATTGATTTTCTTTTTGAAGTGTTACTACTGCCTTCCAACATTGTTAAAACACTCGAAAGGAACATTCTCAGCATTTGCACAATACTAAAACAGCATGTTATATCATTCAGAAAAATCATTCTCATAATTTAAATGGACAGTTTACCAAAAAGGTGGTGAAGGGTGGCACGGTGGCTCAGTGGTTAGCACTGTGGCCTCACCGGGTGCTCCGGTTTCCCTCACAGTACAAACACATGCGCTGTAGGTGAATTGGATTAAGTAAATTGGCTGTATATGAGTGTGTGTGTGTGTAAATGTGAGAGTGTATGGGTGTTTCTCAGTACTGGGTTGCGTCTGGAAGGACATCCACTGCGTAAAACATATGCTGGAATAGTTGGCGATTCATTCCGCTGTGGCAACCCATGATAGAAAAGGGACTAAACCAAAGGAAAATAAATGAATAAATGAGTTCACCCAAAAATGAACATTTCCTCAACGTTTAATTACTCTCACTTGGTTCAATACCTTAATGAATTTCCTTTTTCTGTTGGAGATATTTAGAAGAATGTTAGAAACCATCGACTTCCCGTTTTGTTTTTCTACTATTGAAGTCAGTGGTTTTAGGTTTACATTTTTCTGAATTCTTTTGTCTTCAACAGAAGAAAAGCAACTCAAACAGGTTTGTAAGAAATGAAGAATGAGTAAATGTTCAGTTTTGGGTGAACTACCCCTTTAACGTGCCCGTTAGAAAAACTGTTAGAACATGTTTTGTTGGTTTGTAACAAAGACGTCTTAAAAGTTTGCCGGTTTCACCTTTTTACAGGCCTCGTTTCGTGGTAGTTTATCAAAATTCAGACAAGTGTATGATGATCAGACAGGCTAGTGCTATAAATCATGTGTGGCTGCCAAGCGGATTGCAGTATTCCAGTGGTGAACATGGGAAATGTGGTTTTTGTACATTGTGCAGCTATTATAGGGTGTGTATTCCTGTGGTTTGTTGTTTAATGTAGCCAGAGTCTACTACACATTTAGTGAATGAAATGTCAGTGTGTGTGTGTGTGTGTGTGTGTGTGTGTGTGTGTGTGTGTGTGTG
>CAIGQZ010032675.1:327316-346851 GCA_903798205.1 Danio tinwini
TGTGTGTGTGTGTGTGTGTGTGTGTGTGTGTGTGTGTGTGTGTGTGTATGCGTGTGTGTGTGTGTGTGTGTGTATGCGTGTGTGTTAGTGAATTAAAAAGGAAAGATGTTCAGCTCCAAGTTCAGAAAATATGATATGCTGTGCGGTTTTTAGAGCACAAAAGGCCATGCAAATGCAATTTCTGCTTGTTTTTATTGTTGACAGTATCCTCCACAGCAAGTCAAATCAATTTCATTGATATTTTTCACATTATACATCACTTGAGAGCAGCTTTAAAGTCAATGATTTTACTTTTTAGACTTTTAAAAACAGATAAAAGAGCAACAATAACGAGACGGGAAACAGTAGAAATGATGTGCTGATGAAAAAGAAGACCTCAAATCCCAAAACTAATGTTTACCACAGTATAGTGTAACCAGGGATGTGACACTCAAATACTCAAATAGGTTTGAAACAAGGAAAAGGGCGAGTAAATAATGTCAGAATATTCATTTTTAGGTGAAATATACACTCACCGGCCACTTTATTAGGTACACCTGTCAAACTGCTCGTTTATGCAAATTCCATGACAGTAACTCAATGCATTTAGGCTTGTTGACATGATCAAGACGATCTGCTGCAGTTCAAACTGAGCATCAGAATGGGGAAGAAAGGTGAATTAAGTGACTTTGAACGTGGCATGGTTGTTGGTGCCAGACGGGCTGGTCTGAGTATTTCAGAAAATGCTGATCTACTGGGATTTTCACAGACAACCTTCTCTAGGGTTTACAGAGAATGGTCTGAAAAAGAGGAAATATCCAGTAAACTGCAGTTCTGTGGGCGCAAATGCCTTGTTGATGCCAGAGGTCAGAGGAGAATGTCCAGACTGGTTCCAGCTGATAGAAAGGCAACAATAACTCGAATAGTAACTCGTTACAACCGAGGTCTGCAAAAGAGCAACACACAACACAACCAACCTTGAGGTGGTTGGACTACAGCAGCAGAAGACCACACCAAGTGCCACTCCTGTCAGCTAAGAACAGGAAACTGAGGCTACAATTCACACAGGCTCACCAAAACTGGACAATAGAAGATTGAAGAAACGTCACCTGGTCTGATGAGTCTCCATTTCTGCTGCAACATTCGGATGGTCGGGTCAGAATTTGGCGTCAACAACATAAAAGCATGGATCCATCCTGCCTTGTATCAATGGTTCAGGTTGGTGGTGTAATAGTGTGTGGGATATTTTCTTAGCACACTTTGGGCCCATTAGTACCAATTGAGCATCGTGTCAACGCCACAGCCTACCTGGGTATTGCTGCTGACCATGTCCATCCCTCAGTGTATCCATCTTCTGATGGCTACTTCCAGCAGGATAACGCGCCATGTCATAAAGCGCCAATCATCTCAGACTGGTTTCTTGAACATGACAATGAGTTCACTGTACACAAATGGCCTCCACAGTCATCAGACTCAATCCAATAGAGCAGCTTTGGGATGTGGTGGAACAGGAGATTCGCATCATGGATGTGCAGCCGACAAATCTGCAGCAACTGTGTGATGCTATCTTGTTAATATGGAGTAAAATCTCTGAGGAACATTTCCAGTAGCTTGTTGAATCTATGCCACAAGGGATTCAAGCAGTTCTGAAGGCAAAAGGGGGGTCCAACCCGGCACTAGTAATGTGTACCTTATAAAGTGGCCGGTAAGTGTATCTTCAAGTACAACACATTTTTCAGAGTTTCTAATAAAACAGATTAATGATGCGTTTATAATACAGTCTTTCTACTGATGTTGCTTACTATTTGATTGTAGTCACATAGCAAATTTTGAGTGTAACTTGTGTCAACTAAAATGAATAATTGTTGGCAAACTATTCAATCATCTTGTATTAAACATTATTTGTGTGTTTCTGCAGTGTGATTGGATGTGAGGGTGCCATGAAAAGTGCATGTGTATGTTAAGTGTGCGTTGACAGCCATGATGAAGAGAGCATGTACATGTCTGTATGTGTGTGCGCGCAGCTGTCAGCTGTGAGACGCTTCCTTCTTTCTCTCTCATATCTCTTCATAGCTGAGGCGTGTGTGGGAGTCTTTCATTCTCTATGTCCAGACAGGGAAACAAGAGAGAGGAAGGGAGAGAAAGAGAGATGAATTAAAAATGACAAGATGAGAAACACTCTCTCAATTCCTTTCATATCTCTTCCATTCCTGTTTTTTTTTTCTCTCGTGTTTTCCTCTGTTTGCGGCGTCTCCACTGACCCCCGTTGCCGGTGATTTCATTTTGCGGGGTGAAATTTTTTGGGATGTAAACAAGCAACGGGCCGCAGCTGAATCATCCGGAATAAATCAGAAACTACCGTCTTATCGCAGATCAGTGGAATATTAATGTGGAAAAGAGCCACAACCCGGCCGCGATTCTCACCAATCTTAACGTCAAGACGGAGGAAACCTCATTGACTGGGAATCTCTCGGCATGCGCTCAGCGATGCACACTTACATCACAGGTCAGAGGTCATTTCTGCAATCCAGACCATCATAGTCACTGGAATTGAGTTGCTTCTGAAATCATTTGTGGCTAAATCCTAGGGCTGGACGATACATTATCACGATATCATGTTTCATATCATTGGATATTGATAATAATTGAATATATTTTAACAATATATTTATAAATATTAGCGTTTTTGTTATTTAACCACTTTATTTTAATTTACCAACATTACTAAGGCAAATAGTTTTAATAGTCAAAAACTAAAATATTTAATCAAAACATCTGCTCTCTTTATAATAAATTAAACATAAGTGTTAAAGAGACTCTCAAACTTGACAATTAAATTGTTACAAGGTGTGTGCAGTGGTAAAGGAAGATCAACATCTGTAAGGTGTCAATATTAATGATACAATAAACCTCAAACTCTGTAAACAAAACTAATTATGATCATCAAATCTGAGCTTTCAAGTAAAGAAACCAGCCGTCAGTATACAAATACATACTGCAACCTTACAAATTGTGAAGTTGAATGACTACACTACCCCCTATTACCCCCTCTTATGCTAAAAAACTCTTTCAGATAGGGAGCTAGTGGCTGGGATGCACAAGAAAAGAAACCAAAAAGCCACTCCGGCGACATTCTTGCATCATTTTTTATTTACAATCTCCTCACTGCTGCCATACAGCACTCATTTTTGTGTGTGTTGTTATTCTGACCTGAATTGACAAGCACAAATGTGTGGTTTCCTTTACCATTTTCTATGCCGTCTTTCATAACTAGCTGACGATCAACCGTTGTCTCAGAGGATGACAAACGGACAAACCATTGCTGCAGCTTCGATGCAAGTTTGTGGAGAAAAGTAAAAAGCATTGCAGTGCTTGGATGCGCTGTGTTTGTCTGAGGAAGTTAGTCTGCCATTATTACTGAAATGTGTGTATTCCATACAAAGTATGAAGCAGATTGGTTAGTTCTACCTATATGAATGGCGGTGCGCTCCCGGCATTCGGAAAAGTTCAGATGTTTTTTAACTAGGTGCACCTGCACTGCAAAAATTTTTGTCTAGTTTCTAGTCCAAATATCTAAAAGTTCTTATATCAAGAAACATCATGTCTTGTTTTCAGACATAATATGCCAATATTAAGTCAGTTTGTCCTTAAAACAAGCTAAACAATCTGCCAATGGGGTAAGCAAAATAATCTTGTTTTTCCTTTTGACATAAGATTATTTTGCTCACCCCATTGGCAGATTATTTAGCTTTTTGGACTAGAATCAAGACAAAAAAAATCTAAGAAAAGCATTTTTTGCCGTGTGTAAAATGTGCGTGCATCATGTGTGCGCCGCTTGCACATTATGTGCGTGTCGTGCAAGTCACGTGCCTCCATTAGAAATGACAAACACCCTAAGCTTATTGGCACTGCTTCCAAGGCACGCACTCAGCACATTTTAATAAAACTATAGCGATTCATACAAACTTTTTTTAATTGTTATTGACAATTATTGACAGCAATAAAATCCTGGAGGAAACCCACGCCAACATGGGTTAGAACATGCAAACTCCACTCAGTAATGCAAACTGACCTGGCCTGGACTCAAATCAGTGACCTTCTTGCTGTGGCCACAATGCTAACCACTCAGTCACTGTGTTGCCCAAAATTATATTTATTTCAGATAATTGATGTAATATATATGTATTTATGTAATATGTAAATTTATGTTCCTACAACTCATAATTCCTCAGGAGCTTTTACGCGAACAATGATCTGATTTACAATACTTGTTAAAATCATGCAAAGCAATTGTATTCAAGTCAATTTTGCACTAGTAAATGAAGCCATATCACATATGCTACACTCAATATATATATATATATATATATATATTTTACTTGTTTAAACTACTTAATTAAAATGAGCTGAAAGAACACAATTCTTGAGATTTCATTGGGACAATTAAATTTTTTATGTTTAATCCACATAAATTTGTTAAAACTGTTAAGTTAACATAATCAATTTGTGTTGGGACTGCATCAATGACCACAGTTACTCCCTCATGATCCTTCAGCTTAGTCCTTGATTTATCAGAGGTCACCACAGTGGAATGAACTGCCAATTACTTATGTTTAATGCATTGAATGCCCTTCTAGCCGCAACCCAGCACTGGGAAACACCCATAAACTCTCTCATTCACACACACACACACACACACTCAAACACTATGGCCAATTTAGTATCTTTAATTCCCCTATAGCGCATATGTTTGGACTGTGGGGGAAACCGGAGCACCCAGAGGAAACCCACGCCAACACGAGAAGAACATTGACCGCAATTAGCTTTTAAAATGAAGCACTATATACACAGACAATACTGGGTTATTTCAACCCAAATGTGTGTAAATATGGACAAACCCAAAGATTGGATTGAATTTGGGCTATACATTTCATTTAAAACATTAACCCTGTATGTTTTGTCCATAATTTACCCGATTTTGGGCTGCCATAACCCAGCAAGTGTAGTATTAACCTCAGCAGGCCAATCCTTAACCTCAGCACAGGCTCTAGTCTTCAACACAGTGATAACCTCTCCAAAAGTGCAGAGTAGACATAACAAAGACACTTTTAGAGCAGAACATTAAACATTAACAGATCTCTCCCATGGTAATATTGTGCAAAAAAAAACACATAATGCTTCAAAAGCTACAAGTAGACTCTGAAGCAAAGCATGCTGGGAATTATGCAGTTAGGTTATTATAAAAGATCCTAACTAATGTATTCTAAGTAGCATGCAAATAATACAAATTATGCATTATAAGACATATTGTTAAATACAGCTGAGGTCAGAATTATTAGCCCCCCTGTTTATTTTTTTCCTTAATTTCTGTTTAACGAAGAGAAGATTTTTACAACACATTTCTAAACATAATAGTTTTAATAACTCATCTCTAATAACTGATTTATTTTATCTTTGCCATGATGACTGCACATAATATTAGACTAGATATTTTTCAAGACACTTCTATAGACCATTTTAATGTGGTGATGTCATTTCCTGCTTGTTGTCAAACTATTGTGCAACTGCAACAAAAGGCAATTTAAGCTTATCTTAATTTTTAAAACAGCTGTCATGACATTATTTATCAAAATGTGGACCTATTCGGATTCTTGCAAGCTATGGAAATTAAACATCTAATACAGAAAGTACATTAGGACCATTATATTGTTTGCATCCTTCAAAATGTCTATACAGCTTAAAGTGACATTTAAAGGCTTAACTAGGTTAATCAGGTTAACTAGGCAGGTTAGGGTAATTAGGCAAGTTATTGTATAACGATGGTTTGTTCTGTAGACTATCGAAAAATATTGCTTAAAGGGGCTAATAATATTGACCTTAAAATGGTTTTTAAAACGCTAAAAACTGCTTTTATTCTAGCTGAAATAAAACAAATAAGACTTTCTACAGAGGAAAAAATATTATCAGACATACTGTGAAAATTTCTTTGCTCTGTTAAACATCATTTGGGAAATATTCAAAAAAGAAATTCTGACTTCAACTGTATTAAATGAAATCAACACTCAAAAAATGGTGTTTGCTGCCTGTTTAAACTACTTATTTAAAATGAGCTGAAAAAAACCCATTCTTGTTTTAAATTGTTTTATGTTTAATCTACTTAAATATGTTAACAATTGATTTGGGTTGGGAAAACATGAATGAATTGTGTGTAACCCTGCATTTTTACAATTAACTAAAACAAAGGAACACTTTAACTTAAGTATCACACCATGTACTACTACTACTGGCTTATTACCTGCCTATTATTAAAGGTGCTGTATGTAAGTTTTTGACTTTTCTAAATCATAAAAAATATGATTTGCAGATGTTTAAGAAACATGCTAAGTGAGCATTCTTGTTAATCTGAAAAGCATTGTTGAAGTCAGATATATTTTGCTTTGAAAATGTGCATTACATGCCGGAATGGCTGTCTTTGTTTTGGTCCATTTAACCCACCCTATGCCAGATTAGCCAATTATATTTCAGCAACCCGGTTTGCCTTGGTGAAAAACAGCATATTCCATTCATTCAGTCAGCAAGGCTCTTAAAGGTTGCACCCGTGACCGAAATGTGACCTCCGGTGGACAGTAGCAGACTCTGAAATGAGACGCTGATTCAGAGTTCCACCTGAGGTGGTTATTAATTAGCAAATAATATAAATATTATAAACGTAAACGTTAGGTGAGCAGGTTACATTGTAATCATTGTAACATAAGCAGTTTGGGTGTTTGCACCAGACGAAACACAACAGAAATGTAAATACGGCCATTCAGAAGCACAGAATAGTGCACTCACTGCACTCCAGCGAAATGTTAACCTAATTAATACTTATTAAACCTCTTTAACATTATTAAATGTAGATGCTGAATCACTGTTGTGTGTTTATTTGCACAGTCACAGATCTGAAGTTTAATTTCAAATGGTTTATTTTATTTTCCAGATCTGAGGTGAACTATCTGCTGCTGCTTTCAGTAGTATGGCAATAAATGTCACGTAAAATGGCATTTAAACTCACATTAGCATTTAACACTGAATAAAGCACATGAGGTCTACCTGAGGAGATCATTGTCAGTTTTCTGTTGATCAGCTGCAAGAAATAGTAGCCAAGTAACTCTTGGGTGTCGTCAATCTGGCAACCTGCACTTGTGTGCATTTTGAACCATGTGTGCAATACCTAGTTCAAGCACTGGGTGTCAAACTTACATACTGCACCTTTACGATAATAACTCTTTATTAGCATTAATAAGCAAGTATGACCTTTTTTTATGTCCCTAATCCTGTACCCAATACTTAAACTCCCTTCCTTTACTCTTTTACTTTTTTTTGCTGCTTGTTCAATCTCCTATTTAAAATGAGTTGAAACAACACAATTCTTGAGAGTTTTTGGGGGGACACCTTAATTTACTTAATCGTTAATAATTAACTTCATCGATTTGTGCTGGGACAACATGATTTAATTGTGTAAAACCTATGCATTTTTTTACAGTGTACTATTAATAAGCAGCTAATAAGTCATTTACTGAGCTAAAATCTTAGCTAATGGTTGGTGAATAGCGCGAATTGTACATTAAAATAAAGTGTGACCCCAAAAAAAGTGTTAGATACTAGTTAGTGTTCACAGTGTATCAAAGATTGCAGAACTCAAATCTCGGCCGGACACTAATCCGTTTACAAAAGTACATTTAGGTTGCTTAAAAGTCCTTTATTAGTGAGGAAATTGTTGGCTATTGTCAGACAGGGTTTTGTCCTCATGAGAACAGCAGAGCATGTGCACACACAAACACACCCATACACATGATCTCAGACATTCGGTCATGGGGAGGTCGTGGGGTCACCGGCGAGAAGATAAGGAGGAAGTGATGTGTTCCGCTCGGTTCACACCCACTCTTGCCTTCTCAATGAGTGACATCACACTGACCACACCCACCCACACACACACACATATAAACACACCACCCAGAGAGAGATCTGATTCACTGTTTTCAACAAGGCTTTGCCATGGGAGGGAGGGAGGGAAAGATGTCTAAGAAAGAGATGGAAGAAAATTGGAGAAAATGTGAAGGAGAAACACCATATTTTTAGTCTAAGCTATTATTTACTTGTGGTACTTAAGAATCTTCTATATACTATTATAGATTATTTTAATATTCTATTTATTATGTGTACAACATTACATTATGTTCATTCATTCATTCATTTTCTTTTCGGCTTAGTCCCTTTATTAATCTGGGGTCGCCACAGCGGAATGAACCGCCAACTTATCCAGCATTTGTTTTTACGCAGCGTATACATTATATTATGTTTTCTGACTTAATTTAAATTTTATTATAACGTTTTAGTGGTTTATTTTTTATTTTTGTTAACCATCTTCAAGCATGGGTGACGCGGTGGCGCAGTGGGTAGCGCTGTTGCCTCACAGCAATAAGGTCGCTGGTTCGAGCCTCGGCTGGGTCAGTTGACATTTCTGTGTGGAGTTTGCATGTTCTCCCCGTATTGGCGTGGGCTTCCTCTGGGTGCTCTGGTTTCCCCTATAGTCCAAAGACAATCCAAATGCCAAGGTGCAGGTGAACTGGGTAGGCTAAATTGTCCATGGTGTATGTGTGTATGAGAGTGTATAAGTGTTTCCCAGTGATGGGTTGCAGCTGGAAGGACATCTGTTGTGTAAAACATATGCTGGATAAGTTGGTGGTTCATTCCACTGTGGCGACCCCTGATTAATAAAGCGACTAAGCAGAAAAGAAAATGAATGAATGAATCAGGAAAAAATATTTCTCACTAATAAAGGGCTGACTCCCCATCTTGTTTTGAAGTCATTCAGGGGGTATTAATTAGGGGGGTCAATCCCCCCCAAACCCCCTTGTAATTCGCACCTTAGTTATAAGTAGGCCGACACGGGATCTGCGCGCGCAGAATTCCGCAGATTTTCCCTCAGAATTCCGCAGATTTTCCACAGATTTTTAGCCCATCATTAATTCTGTTTATTTACTTGAGTAAATGTGTGTAAATCTGAATTTATACACTTTTTAAATTACACATATTTCACATAATAAGGTTTTAGTTATGAGACTCCCAAAATAATTCTGCAGAAATCCGCAGATTTTTACCAAAATTCTCAGCAGAAATTGCAAAAAACGTCCGCAGATTTCGTCTGGCCCTAGTTATAAGTAAACTTAAAAATATATTAACTACCAAAAAGACAACAGAAAGGATGTAGTAGATTGCAAACAGCATTACAACTGATCATGTTATTTACATATTTCTATATAATTATTTATTACAATTTGTGTGGCTTTTTGAGAAATACAGCATGTAAACTTGTCAGACATATTTATTAAGAAACAGTTGATGACATATTAAAAGATCTCATCTAAAATGGCCCAAAAATACTAATTTATTGTAACTTCAAATCATTTCAAGTCACTCTCCTCCAAAGCACTGGGTTTTACCCATTTGTCAGCATAAGAGTTTTTAATTATTGTAAATATTAAATTCATGATCACTTATTCTTTTGTGTATTTTAATCATAAACTGTAAAAGATATGGACGTAGGGTTCTTAAGGTCACCCATAGGTTTCTGAAGAACGTAAAAGAAGCTACAAGTAGGTGCGGCCAACCACCGCCATTTTGTTCGCGTGTCGTCACACTGACCGGGGAATACCAAACAAGGACAAAGAGGCGGAGCATGACCAGAGCTACCTGCTTGCATTTTGCTTAGACAGACTTTTCTTTGGGAGAACGGTTAAAACTTCATTACCTGCGACTCGTTTGTGTTCTGACCACATGTGTTTGGTTGTAGACTATATCAATAAAGTGTTCAGACTTTTAAAAACACTGTTGTAACACATTGAGCCACTAAACATTGCTCTTATGATGTTTTTCTACAGGAGGAAAATGCAAATTACTATAAAACACTTCAGATATAGTCTGTGTTAGTAAATGTAAGACTGTCTATGAAATCCAGGCATAACACTGTATGACAACATTTCAGATGACTGTTTATAGCCTACAGCTAATCAATTTGTCAGATTCTGAAGTGCATTACAGGTCTAAAGAACATTATAAAGGATAAATGATCTTAAATAAAACAGATACATTTATAGAGATGGTATTTAAAGTATATAATTTCACTCACCTGGGAAACGGAGTCCATGTTAATGGTTTGTGAGCACAATTAAGTGCACAGAGCATGCCATATCATCTGATCATTGTAGGAAATAATTCCAAAAAAATGTACTGTGTAAAGCCACATAAAACAACACAAAAATACAATGTATATGCTGAGATCAGCGGCTAATTAGCCGGAATCAGCTGAGGTGAAGTGACGGCGACCAGCGAGACCTAGCTGTCACACAAGTGGCCACGCCCTTAATTATGCAGACTTAATATAACTTAATATAAATAAAACAAATGAGTTGTGAAAAAAATCACCCCCCTCACAGTTGTCATGAAGGGTTATATTAGCTATATGCACCAAAATCGTTCATTGTACCAGGCTGTAAACACCTTTTTTTCTGTTGTAAGGTTGGCCATTTTAATAGTAAGCTCAATAGAAATTTGGAGCCAGGACTAGTGGTATTTCAATGAATTGCAGTTTGAGTTACTTCCATATTTGCTTCACGAGGGAGAGCGGGAAGTTGCCGCTTGATTTTAATAAGCACTGACCAGAATAATTATGATGATTTATTTTACATGAATCTTTAATGCTTTAATTTCACCCACATTTTGATATTTGATTTTCATAAAGGTTATTTGAAACATTAAAGTTGACACTTGCATTTAATATTCAATGCAGTGTTTCCTCTAGGATTTATTCCAGCTGTGGCGGCAGGCTTTTTACACAAATCCACCAACTACCTTTGGCGTTACTTCAATGACAAATGTCGTGAGTGCAGTATTACAAGCCGAGATCGCATTTATATAATACAAGCATGCGTATCTCTTTGCTTGTGCGCCGATTTACTCTTTGCATGCCCTGAAATGAAGCGCTGATTTTCTTGTTCGCTCTCAAATAAACACTGCTAAAGTGCGATTTAGTGGGTTTATGTAATAAGTCTCCAACATTGATTAGATTTGCTAGGGATGTTTATGAATGTCTCCAATAGACCTACAGAGCAGCATTAATGCATCCTGAAGTAAAGTGAAACGGCTATAAACTCCAGCAAGATAAAGTCATTGTATGCAAAGTTATAGGCCTTTATCTATAAAGCATAATTATGGAAACTGTGTTCATTTTAATTGAAAGCTATCTTGTGTTTGCTGGCATCATGCACCTGTCAGTCAGTCAGTTAGCATGTCACCTTAAAGGGTTAAACAAATAACGAACAGCACTACTACGATTACAGTTTGCAAAAGTTAGCGCTGTTGGGTTTTTTTTTTTGTATAATTATTTTTTAGGGGTTTTCACCTTTATTGACAGGACAGTGGAGATTTACAGACAGGAAAGTATGGGGAGCAGAGACAGGGGAAGGATCGGCAAAGGACCTCGAGCCGGGAATTCAAACTCGGGTCACCGCGAGCACCTGGATGCTATATGTCGACCACTAACCACTAGGCGATTGGCGCCGACAAGTTAGCGCAGTTATATTAAAATTCACTAACCTTTTAATTCGTTTTGGTGTGATTATAACTCGCTATAAAAAAAAAAAAACAACGACTGAAAGTTTTGAATGAGAAGCTGTAATGTAGCCCTGGGGGGATGAATTTTGGTGTGGCGCCCTGCCATGGAAGAATGAATGTAGCGGAAACCTTGCAATCTATCTACAATTCTATGTTTAGTTGAAGTGTAGATATGTATAGATAATTTTTAAGATACTAGTACTCAGCTTCAAGTGACATTTAAGGGCATAACAAAGTTAATTAGGCAAGTTTTGGTAATTAGGCAGGTCAATGTATAACAGTGGTTTGTTCTGTAGACTATCACTTAAGGGGGCTAATAATATTGACCTTAAAATGCTTAAAAAATTTAAACTGCTTTTATTCTAGCCAAAATAAAACAAATAAGGCTTTCTCCAGAAGAAAAAAATACTATAGGAAATACTGTGGAAAAATTCCTGTTAAACATAATTTGGGAAATATTTGGAGAAAAAAAAAAGAAATTAAAAAAAAGAAAAAAAAAATCACAGGAAGGCGAAAAAAATTTGACTTCAACTGTATATAAAATACATACCTGTCAACCCTCCCGTTTTTCCCCGGATTCTGCCGTATTTTACAATTCTATCCCGCTGTCATCCTGTAAAGGTATTTTCCCGTATTTCTCCAGTATTTTCAGTCTTTCTCTGAAGGGTGGCAATAAACATTAAAGAGCGGAGCCTCCCTATATGCAACCCACTGACAAACCACCAGGGGCCGCCCTTTGCTCTTACATGTGAGTCTGTTCTGTGCTTTCACTTTGTTTAGGCATGAAAACACTTTGAAATAAATATAAAAACGGCGGGATTCCCTTTCCTTTTATTACAGGTGCCGTCTGTCCTTCATATGCAATCCTCAAAACAGTCATATAGCAGTGCGTGACTGTCAGCTGACGCACTCTATAGTAATAAATAGAGGCTGTTTCCCAAACAGATTCTGTACACGCGATTTGAAACGGAGTGAAAGTCTGGGTTTTGAGTGCGTTTTTAAACAGACATATACACATAATTAATAATAATAATATCTAAAGATGTCGATCTTGGTGGGGTTTTTTTTTCAAACAACTAATTTCGTCTTAAATGAGCATTAAAAAGTTAGCAAAGCAATCGAATGCTTTCTTTATAGCGTTAGACGTGTGCAGTTTTAAAGTGACGCCTGTTATTTAATGTAATCAAACAAAAAAATCTAAATAAATAAGAGATTCATTCGTTGCTCTTTAATCAGAATGTGTGAGTTATACAGTGAAGAAACGGCTAATGAGATTTGAGAGATGTTATTTCATTATAATAGATATTAATTTTAATAAGCTGAACTGTTTGCTAATGTATTTGCTGCTAATGTATACTATTTATTTTTTATTTTGTAAATAATAATGACGTAAATAATAATGAAACATATTACTGTCTTTTTACAAAGAAACAGCTCCAAATCAACATATTTAGTAATTTGGGGATTTTTTTAAGGGGGGTGAGAGGGGGGGGGGGGGGTTGGGGGAATCGCTTATTATGGTGGGCATATCCCTTATTTTCACATCCCGATGTTGACAGGTATGTAAAATAACCTTTGTGTGTTTAACAAAGTGGTCATCTTTTTTTCATATTAACCAGAGATCAAACAGCACATTTGAACATTTTCAGAAATGACACGTCACATAAACACAACACTTTTCACTGCATCTGTTCACACACCACACGTGCAGGCAAATAAACAAAACCAAAGCTCACCTCTTCTGCTGAGCAGGTGTTAACCAGCATCATGTAGACTCGTGCCAAACGCAGCGCTGCGAGGAGAGGCAAAGTTTATCCCAGCGTCAGTCCACTGGCTGCAAGTGTTTATTTATAAGTCTCTACAGGAAAGAAAAATCACAATGGACAATCCATTTACCTTCAGACAAAGTATATCTAAAAAATATCTAAAGAGAAGGGGGAAAAGAAGCATTTTTTCAGCCTCATTTAATACATTAGATATGTATCAGTCAAATAAAAATATACCTTGAATATAATGTGGATAAATTGTGCAGTCTTGTGGAGATGATGATAATTAATTACTTACTCCCAGGGCCATTTATATCGAAGTTGATATTTAGCAGCGCCATATTGGTGTTTCGTAACATCTAGTGTTTATAAGGTGGGTTGTTAGCCCAACCCTCAACCTGGAGGACCTACACACATACACTACAGACAGTTTAGCTCACCTAATTCACCTACAGCACATATGTTTGGACCTTGAGGGAAAGCGGAGCCAATGGAGGAAACCCACACAAACATGTTGATTCAGTTCATTCAAATAACAGTCAATTCAATTCAAGTGTATTTGTATAGCACTTTTCACAATATTATTCATTCCTGAGCAGCTTTACAAAATGTCAATAATGTCAAATGAATCAATTATAATACAAATGCAGCTATAAAATAGTTAATACGTATTAGTATTAATACTGTGCTCAATTCTGATTCAGATCAGTTCCATATTAATTCAATAACACTGTCAATGTAAAATATATCAATCATGAAACATAAGCAGCAATTTTCAGCTAAATTATGTTGATTCAGTTTATTTCAATAACTGTTAAAGGTCCCATGAAGTGCTATGAAATGTGTATTTTTATTTCAAAATTTGTAACGCAACGTAACGTAACGACATAGAGTAGCTCCTCCCCTTTTACACAAATTAGCCAATAGTGTTTGATTTTTAATCACAGCTCTGCCAGTAAGACAGGTTGAGCTCAAGCGCATCAAATGACAAGCAAATGAGAAGGGGGCGGGGCATGTCAGATACTAGAGAGCATTTCATTGGTTAGAAGATTTGATGAGAAACTGAAGTATGAGATGGATCCATTTAGGTCAGGGGTGTCCAAACTCAGTCCTGGAGGGCCGGTGTCCTGCAGACTTTAGCTCCAATCATAATCATACACACCTGAACCAACTAATCAAGCTCTTATTAGATATACCAGAAGCTTCCTGGCAGGTGTGTTGAAACAAGTTGGAACTTAACTCAGCAGGACGCAGGCCCTCCAGGATCGAGTGTGGACACCCCTGATTTAGGCAGACAAACTGCAAAGTGTGGATGTTCATATCAGGTTTCTAAATGCGAATGTTGTCACTGTTTTGAAGCACACTAGCTTATAGATATCCTTAAAAGTAACATATACTGATACTAACATTTAAAAAACTGTATTTGCCAAGTTCATCAATAATAAAATGACTTCAATTTCAGCCGTTGAGCAGAAGACGGTTATCATTATTCAGCTCAATTTAGGTCAGGCTTGATTCAAATGACTAATAAACGTATGCCACTGATTTATCCAACATCTGCGAGCTTAAACATGTATTCTCACAGTGCGACAGTGTTCGAATGAATCATTCTAGCAAAGGTTTACTTATAGATGTCTCTGCATATTAAGTCGGGATGGGAGAAAGTGCTTTCACACGTCACGCTTGAACAGAAGTGAAATGCGTTCTTCCACTGGTTCCTATAGTTTGAGTTTGCAGCAGGCGTTACTCCCGTAGGGGCCTGTGGTCTCCTCTTTGGCTGTCATAACATCGGACTTTTCACACTGACTTATGTTGAGCAGACGCACTGATCCATCCTGCAGGCCTGTTCGATTTCAAAGTCGCGGTCCCCTGCCAGAAAAAGGGCCTGCGGTGATGGAGAAGTTTACCGTGGGCTGTCAGCTGCATCCACTCGCTCTTCTGTGCTTAAAATCTTACTCACACCCGCCCGCCTTCCAACTTTCCATGAAAATCAGAGTTATGCTTCAAATGTCAGCTTTTTCCCTTTCCCAATAACATGTGGAGATTAAAGCAAGGAGGAGAAAGTAGCTTAAAATCATCAGAAGATGAATGTTCAGTCCTATCTGTTTTCTAAATGCATGCTACAGGTCTTATTGTGAAGGCTTTTTCAGATTTCTGGGGTTCTCAGCAGTGCTCATCATTCATTCATTCATTTTCTTTTCAGCTTAGTCCCTTTATTAATCAGGGGTCGCCACCGTGGAATGAACCGCCAAATTATCCAGCATATGTTTACGCAGCGAATGCCCTTCCAGCTGCAACCCAACACTGGGAAACATCCATACACACTCATTCACACACATACAACATGGCCAATTTAGTTTACTCAATTCGCCTATAGCGCATGTGTTTGGACTATGGGGGAAACCGGAGCACCCGGACAAAACCCATGCCCACACGGGGAGAACACGCAAGCTCCACACAGAAAGCCATCTGACCAAGCCGAGGCTCGAACCGGTGACCTTCTTGCTGTGAGGTGATAGCGCAACCCACTGCTCATCATATCTGGTTAATTTTCTATTCACACTATGTTTGATGTAAGAGCAAATGCTCAGTCTAGTGTTGATGTCAATCACTTTAATCACAATGTTAATGTTGTAATGGAGGGCTGCACAATACTGGAAAAGTATGCAATATTTTTGTAGAGTATCGCGATAACGATATTCCTCACGATATAATATTTCCCTAGAAAAATGCTGTTTTTATTAGCTATGTTGTTAAAGGTCCAGTATGCAAGTCTGACACTCAGTGGTTGAACTAGGTATTGCATGCCTGGTTCAAAACACATGCAACCGCAGGTTGTCAGATTGACGACATCAATAGGAGCGAGCCTGACTATCGAGTCTAAAGGCAGATTTAAGTCATGTTCTAAATAAAAGCAACAGCATGCGATAGGAGGAATATTCTCCATATTAAAATGAGTTTTTGTTCCAATCAACACCTGAAATTTATATATTAAAAACAGTTTATATTTGTTGCAGCTGAGCAACAGAAAACTGACAATGATCATCTCAGGTACACCTCATGTGCTTTATTCAGTGTTAAATGCTAATTATGTGAGTTTAAATGCCATTTTACATAACATTTATTGCCATACTACTGAAAGCAGCAGCAGATAATTCACCTCAGATCTGGAAAATAAAATAATTTTCATTTGAAATTAAACTTCAGATCTGTGACTGTGCAAATAAACACACAACAGTGATTCAGCATCTACATTTAATAATGTTAATAATGTTAAATAATGTTGCTTATCACTGCGTGTCTTATCATGTAGCGTGGTGTTAGGACACGTGCTTGCAATGTAACCTGCTCACCTAATGTTTACATTCATAAAATTTTTATTATTTACAAATTAATAACCACCTCAGGTGGAACTCTGAATCTGCGTCTCATTTCAGAGTCTGCTACTGTCCAACAGAGGTGCCATTTTGGTCACGGACGCATGCTTTAAGAGCCTTCATTACTGAATGAATGAAGTATGCTGTTTTCCACAAAGCCAACCCGGGGTGCTGAAATATAATTGGCTAATCTGGCATTGGGCGGGTTACAGAGACCAAAACAAAGACTGATGTTCCAGCATTTAACGCCCATTCTCAAATCTTCAGACTTCAGCATTGCTTTTCAGTTTAACAAGAACGTTCACTTAGCATGTTTCTTAAACATCTGCAAACATTTTAGGGCATTTTTATGCTTTAGAAAAGTCAAAAACTTACGTACAATTTAAATCATTTATTTATTTTTATTTATTTAAAATAAACAGCTAAAAGATATATTTTCAGATGTAATTAAGTCTAATTCAGATGCAAAGATTTAGACTTTATGACTGAGTGCAAACCTCTGACTTGGTGACAAGCTGCAAGCCTTTGGATGTTTATATCAGGTTTATAGACCATTTTGAGGGATGTGAACAAAAACGATGGTCCCAGCGTATTTCCTGTTTTACATAATTAATTTCTATAGCTTCCAAGAATTCAAAAAGAGCCACATACTGATAAATAACGTTTTGATAGCCGTTTTAACATTAGGTTATGATTGAATTGCCTCTAGTTATAGTTATGAAATAGCTTGATAACAAGTATGAAACGTTCATGGGCCAATAACATGACCACATTGAAATGGTCTACACTAGCTTATCGATAGCCTTAAAACTAGCATACTGATACTTACATCTGAATATTATGGGATCTTTAATATTTTGTTAAAAAAAAAAAAAAGAGTAAACATTGCAAAATAAGAATAACTTTAAAGGTCTAGTTTTATATTTCTCTACAGCATTACACTACTTTAATGTCTCTCTTATTTCAGTATAAAGTAAGCGCCTTGTCTAAGTTTGCTTTACGTAAACTGCGACGACTTGAGTCTCTTAAGATGTTAATTATAACATCTCATTCCCCGTAGATCTGATCTGTCAGCGGGGCTTTGGGATGCGGGTGGATTTGTTTTCTGTTATCATGGTAACACTCACCTGACCTTTACTGCTCTTCCTCTTTGTTTTTGTCTCTTCAGGTATATCCAGATGATGCTGGTCATGTGTAATCCTCTACAGGTGAGTTAGCCTGTTTCCCAAGTCAACAGAAAACAAAACTACTTTTTAATACACATTCCTGCGTGCTATTACACCATGCATGAAAAGCATAATCAACAAAAAACATATTTTCGCAGACGATTTATAAAGGTCGCATTGCATTTCTTAATGCATTACGCTGAACACTATTAAATAAACTATATCAAAAAATTGTGAGGATATTTCCAAAATAGTAAAAATTTAAATATTTTCATGAATAAATCAATTTTATGACAAAAACATCATTATTGCGTAGTATTGCACTGTATTTTAATAATGATTAAGTGAAAAAATTAACAATAATGATTAATATTATACTTTTGTCAAAAAAGATTTGTTACAAAGGAAAAAATAAACTGCCGATATAGCACAAGTTATGCAAAACTCCTGTTTAAATCAATGAACATGATAATTAAAATCTTACATTATTTGAGAGCTTTGTCTAGGATGAGAGAAATCGCTAGCAAGCAAAATTGTTAAAGTCTGGCGTTTTCAGCGTTGATTAATCTAACGCTTCTGATTGGCTGCTGCATTCATAAACTCAACAGAAGGTAATTTTATTGGTTGTAGGTCTCAGCGATACCTAAACAGGATAACTATATTCAATTCAATTCAATTCATCTTTATTTGTATAGCGCTTATACAATGTAGATTGTGTCAAAGCAGCTTCACATGGAAGTTTATAGTGAATTGAAACTGTGTTAGTTCAGTTTTCAGTGTTTAAGTTCAGTTTAGTTTAGCTCATATATATATGAATATAACATAACTATACCATAATTTAATCAAAATTACTGTGTAACTTAATGAACAAATATCTTAAACAAAATATATCATTATTTTAGCGCTTTGTTTACAATAACAAAAACCGATTGCAAGCAAAATTGTTGAAGTCTGGCGTTTTCAGTGTTGACTAATCTAACACTTCTGATTGGCTGCTGCATTCAAAAACTCAACAGAAGTGTGTGTTATTGGTTGTAAGTCTCAGCAATACGTAAACAAGATAACTACAACAACAAATATAACATAAGTTAACCAAAACTCCTGCTTAAACCAATGAACAAATATCTAAAACAAAATATATAATTATTTCAGCGCTTTTACAATGAGAGAAATCACTAGCGAGTAAAATTGTAAACGTGCAGCGTTGACTAATCTAACCGCTTCTGATTGGCTGCTGCATTCATAAACTCAACAGAAGTGTGTGTTGTCCTGTAAGTCTCAGCCTATCTAGGGAGGGTATCAAATTGAATAACTTTTCAAATGTATATACATTTATATAAAAAAAAAACATTATAAACAAATTTATAACCATTGACATTCAATTCGCACATTTAAAAAAGTCCTTACCTCATATGATGGTTTTTAAGCTAATAATGTGGATAGAACAGGCCAACATGGTGCGTTTCCGCTAGTGAGTTCAGAGCTGTTTTTACAATGAGTTCACTTCAGAAAATGTCCCGAATAAGAGAAAAAGGAGGTGAGGATGTGTGTGGTCTGTTGCCTGCAGGTGTTTGGCGTGGACGGGGTGAATT
>CAIGQZ010032675.1:346861-367009 GCA_903798205.1 Danio tinwini
CAACTCAATGCATTTAGGCATGTAGACATGGTCAAGACGATCTGCTGCAGTTCAAACCGAGCACCAGAATGGGGAAGAAAGGTTATTTAAGTGACTTTGAATGTGGCATGGTTGTTGGTGCCAGACAGGCTGGCCTGAGTATTTCAGAAACTGCTGATCTACTGGGATTTCCACGCACAACCATCTCTAGGGTTTACAAAGAATGGTCAGAAAAATAGGAAATATCCAGTGAGCGGCAGTTCTGTGGGCGCAAATGCCTTGTTGATGTCAGAGGAGAATGGCCAGAAGTTTCCAGCTGATAGAAATGCAACAGTAACTCAAATAACCACTCGTTACAACCGAGGTCTGCAGAAGAGCATCTCTGAATGCACAACACATCCAACCTTGAGGCGGATGGGCTACAGCAGCAGAAGACCACACCGGGTGCCACTCCTGTCAGCTAAGAACAGGAAACTGAGGCTACAATTCACACAGGCTCACCAAAATAGGACAAATAGAAGATTGGAGAAACGTTGCCTGGTCTGATGAGTCTCCATTTCTGCTGACACATTCGGATGGTCGGGTCAGAATTTGGCGTCAACATTAAAAGCATGGATCCATCCTGCCTTGTATCAACAATTCAGGCTGGTGGTGGTGGTGTAATGGTGTGGGGGATATTTTCTTGGCACACTTTGGGTCCATTAGCACCAAATGAGCATCTTGTCAACGCCACAGCCTACCTAAGTATTGTTGCTGACCATGTCCATCCCTTTATGACCACGGTGTACCCACCTTCTGATGGCTACTTCCAGCAGGTTAACACACCATGTCATAAAGCGTGAATCATCTCAGACTGGTTTCTTGAACATGACAATAAGTTCACTGTACTCAAATGGCCTCCACAGTCACCATCTCCTAATCCAATAGAGCACCTTTGGGATGTGGTGGAACGGGAGATTCACATCATGGATGTGCAGCCGACAAATCTGCAGCAACTGCATGATGCTATCATGTCAATATGGAGCAAAATCTCTGAGTAATATTTCCAGTAGCTTGTAGAATCTATGCCACGAAGGATTAAAGCAGTTCTGAAGGCAAAATGCAGTCCAACCCGGCACTAGTAATGTGTACCTAGTAAAGTGGCCGGTGAGTGTATATACACATATATATGATAGTTTGTTCCATTTGTTACCCAAAAAACATTTGTATTGCGTTGTCTAAAAATGAACATATCATATCTCTGAAAACATAACACCTTTGTTGCTATTTTATATTTATTTTTATATTAATTTTACAAAATAAAACAAAAATGTCATTTAACTTAAACGTTTAAGTTCACACTAATTCTTTCGGTTTAGCCACTTTATTAATTAGGGGTCACCACAGCGGAATGAACCGCCAACTTATCCAGCATATGTTTTACTCAGCGGATGTCCTTTTAACCGCAACTCAACGCTGGGAACACCCATACACTCTTGCATTCACACACATACACTATGGACAATTTCGCTTGTTCAATTCACCTATACCACATGATTTTGGACTGCGGGGGAAACCGGAGCACCCAGAGGAAACCCACACCAATGCGGGGAGAACATGCAAACTCCACACAGAAATGCCAACTGGTCCAGCCGGGGCTCAAACCAGCAATCTTCTTGCGGTGAGGTGATAGTGCTACCCACTGCACCCCTAAGTATAAATTGTAAAAACAAAAAAAACTGTCAAGAGGTCTCTTAATGATAGCATCATAGTGTTTAATCATATCAGACATTTTATTTACATTTTTTTACTAAAATATTTTTGTGTCTTAATATAAATATATCAGACATTTTATTTTAATTGAAATATTACTTTATAATTATTTATTGATTGATTGATTTGCATGCAAATGTGTCCATCAGCCACCCTGACCTCTAGATATCAGTAGCGGTTAGTGAAAACCCTCCCGGTGGAGCGCTGACCTTCTCCCCCATCTGTCTACTCATCCATTCATCTCTCCATCCATCCCCCTCTCCTCCTCTGAATGGCCTCGGATGTGTTTCAGAGGCACACAATCAATGGGCATGCAAGTTGAAAGCGGATATCTGTGTTCTTCATTCATGAAGGAGTCTCAGAAAATAAAAAGAAATCCACAGAAATAAACATCTACACTTTGATTAATGATCGAGTGGTATTGTAGTTAAAACCAGACCTAAACATGGAATAAAATAAGTATAATTCTAAAAAATGTCAAAAAAAATTGTAATAATAAATACTGCTACGGTTGCGCAGTGCATAGCACGATCGCCGACAGCAAGAAGGTCGCTGGTTCGAGCCTCAGCTGGGTCAGTTGGCATTTCTGTGTGGAGTTTGCATGTTCTCCTAGTGTTTGCGTGGGTTTTCTCCAGGTGCTCCGGTTTCGCCCACAAGTCCAAAGACATGCACTATAGATAAATTGGGTGAGCTAAATTGTCCGTAGTGCATGAGTGTGTGTGAATGAGTGTATGGGTGTGATGGGTTGCAGCTGGAAGGGCATCTGCTGCAAAAAAACATATGCTGGATAAGTTGGTGGTTCATTCCGCTGTGGCGACCCCTGATTAATAAAGGGACAAAGCTAAAAAAAATAAAAAATAAATGAATAATAATAAAATAATAATTATAATAATTATTATTATAAAAGTAATAATACCCAAAAAATAATACAATAATAAATATTATTAAAATGTATATTATATTTATTTTTGTTTAGAAACTATTTATTTCAGACTGTTTCAGACAATTCAAAATAAAAGACAACAACAATAATAACAGCCCTATAAAAATGTGCAAGGATAAAAATTAATAATTAATTACTAAAACTTTATGCAAAATTAATATAAAAAACGCTCTAATAATAATTATTAATAAATAATATTACTAATAGTGGTGTAACGGATCACAAATTTGCAGTTCGGATCACACTGTTTTTTTTTTATTCACGAATCAGACCATTTTTCGGATCAGCAAAAAAGTGAGGAGACAAATGTCATTTGCTTTCCATTTATGTAAAAATATTACTGCAAAAACATTGCTTTTAACAAACAACTTAGAACCTGTAATGTTCATAACAATAACAATCAAGAAAGAACAGCTGAAAAAAAGAAAATTATTCAATATGAAATATGATCTACTGTTGCTGATAATGCTGAATATAGAAATCTAACATGTACAACAGATCATATTTATCTTCAATTACTGATTCAACAATTCACTCATAAAACTTCATGTTTTATTATACTGTAGGTGTATTATTTCTGAAAACCTATTCAGTCACATAATTTTGATGGTTGTTTGTCGCCATCTGTTGGTTACACAATGTAATTGCTTTTACCACCATCAAACATTCACCAGCGTCATGTTTCATTAAACGGTGATTTTAATCTTTACCATAAACATCAGTGTTTATATCTGAACTATAAACTGTTCTCCCAGCACTTCTGTGTTATTTAATTGTTTGTAACTTGAAAAAAGAGTAAAAACTGAATCTCTCTCCATGCAGATTTGAATGCAGCGATTTGAAGGATTAATAAACAAATGCAAATCATTATCATTTATCATTCATGTTGCGCGGGTTTAAACTGAGATTACAATCTTTTAATGTTTAATTGTGCAGCTTTACACTGAATGCATTAATGCAGGCTAAACAAGCAGTGACTGAAAACACATTCAAATAATAGACAAAGAAAGCATTTAGGTAGGTCCAGTGCTTAATTTGTGAATTGCGAGGTCCCGGAACAGATCGGGGTAACGGATCCGGCATGTTATCCGAGCATGGAGAGGTGTCGTGCACGAAAGTGGAAAGCGTGGTGAGGGGGCAGGAGTTTGGTGCGGTGGATGGCAGAGGGGTGTCGCCGAAGAAAGTGAAAATGAACAGCGGACGAGTGAGGAGGGGGATCGGTAAAATGAGGTGCCGGATCAGATTTCAGAGGTGTCGTGTTCTGGCACAAATTAAGCCCTGGTCCCACCACAACTTTTCCCGTCATCATTATATCTTACAGGGAAGCCTAAATGCTTTCATGCACGCGATTTGAATGATGTGGGAGGCGATCTCTCTGCAGTGGTTATAAATGTTGGATTAACTGACAAGTTCAAAATAAATTATTAATCCGCGGGTCACGTGCGTTCCAAACCGTGAGTTGTGATCCGTACGGATCACGGATCAACAGTGATCCGTTTCACCGCTAATTACTAATATAAAATTACACTATAAAAAAAAAAACTATAATAATTTCTCAGTGATACTAAAATAACCCTGTTGTATGGTAATTAATTTATTGTGAGGGTTAAAAATACTGTAAAACACTGGTTTGTTCAATTAAAGAGCCATTTTTTTGCATTATAAAAGGTCATATTTTGATTTTAGGGGTCTCCAACAACAGGCTGATCTGCATGCAAGGTCAAAAAACACTTTCATTGTCTTATAATATGCATTTATTTTTACCTAATTATCCCAACACTCCCATATGATTTCTTTAGTGATTCATTTGTTCGCAAACCCCTCTTTAGCGCAAAGCTAATCTGCGCTGATTGGTTTGATGACCCAGTCTGGTCTAGTTGTGATTGGTTGACTGGGTTCAGCATGAGATGGAGAAAAATGCCCACCACGGCTATGTGTAACAGATGTGTAACTAAACGGCTAAGTAGCACACAGTATATGAGAGCCCAATGCAGGAATGCAATAAAGCAATGCAGTTAAACACCAGCATATTACTCTACTCTTAACTCTAACCCCAAGTAATAACGACACACATTCAGTGTTAATCCACACAGTGGCAAAAGTTGGAGTATTTAAAAAAATTGACCGTGCGAGAAACAGCTGATGGTGGCCATAGCAAAGGCAAACAGCAGAGGATCGTGAGTTCAGAAATGCATTTAAATTAGTAAAGGAAGAAGCACGCGTCATGTTTTCAAAGTAGTTTTGGACGCAATATGTAAACAGCCCCATACAGATTTACCCTGAGAGATACAGTACAAGCACTGATCTATAATAGATACATGATTACAAGCTGCACAGGGCGATTACAACTGATAATTACACAATTAAACACATATTTTGTTTGTCGAGGTAACAATTTTAATTATACTTACATGTTGTTATCCGGAGGAAGAAGAAACTGGTCCATGTGAACAGCAACAGTTACTGACAAAGTCCCATACATAATTGTCTCTGCTGATCCTTTAATAGCAAACGGCTGACGAGTCTCGCGCTATAGCGCAGGTTATTGTATCAATCATCAACAAAATGACAGGAACAAACACAGCACACGGTTGGCTATACTGTGGTGTTGTTGTGAAAATAAACTTTAACCCTTTATTCCCCTCAGCTGAATCTCCATCTGTCAGTGATCGTCATCTTCGTGATCCTCAGCGCTTCAGTAGTGCCTGAATAGAAAAAGCACGTTCACGTTTTACCAGATCTGGAACTACATATTTGGTGATGTACCATATCGACGTTGACACTTTCCGAACCCAACCCGATACATTCATTCGACTCTGAGTCAATATTTCGTTAAAGAATCAATAGTTTTAAACACTGCGACTTTCCGATTTAAACCTCAGCTGGATGTTTTCATTCACTTAGTGCTGTTGCACACTGCAAGAAAGCTCAGCTTCAAAACCTATAATAGGGGCTCTTTAAAGGTGCAGTATGTAAGTTTGACACCCAGTGGTTGAACTAGGTATTGTCAGATTGAGAACAGGAGCGAGTGATTAAAACTGTGTTCTAAATAAAAGCAACGACACACGATAGAGGGAATATTTTCAATATTAAAAGGAGTTTTGGTTCTAACCAACACCTCGACTTGATATATTAGAAACGGCTTCAATTTCTCACAGCTGAACAACAGAAACCTATAACAGTGATCACCTCAGGTAAACTTTGTGTGCTTTATTCAGTGCTAAATGCTAACAATGTGAGTTTGAATGCCAGTTTACATGACATTTATTGCCATATACTGAAAGCAGCAGCAGATAGTTCACCTCAGATCTGGAAAACACAATAAGGCCCAATCCCAATTCTTCTCCTTAGCCCTTCCCCTTACCCCTCGTTTTGCGCGTTCATGTGAAGGGGTAGTGGTGTCCCAATTCTCTTTAGCTTGAAGGCGTAGGGGATAGATGCCCCTTCGAACGAAGATTTTTCAGGACCACACTCTAAACCAAGGGGTAAGAAAATTTCCCAGAATACACCTGCCACAACGGCAGTAGCGATAACCTCGTAAGTAAGGAGATCCACAAATTAGTATTTTTTGTCATTATTATGAATTTTTACAACAAACAAACACGTTTTAATATATTCATAACTGCGTTCATGTTTTACCGTCATGCTTTAAAAAAAAACAGAAAAAAAAAAATCTGCTAAATTTCGCGATCTATAATCCCTAATAATAACTCCTGTCATACCTGCCAACATTTGGTTCATAAATTCCGGGAGGGGGCGAGAGGGATTGGTGATGTGTGCGCGAACTGAAGAGCGGGGAAGGGTGAGAGGTTTGGGGAGATGGGGCGGTTGCGCGACCGGAAGAGCACGCTCACAAGCACCAGGTTTCAGCCGGACTTTACCAAAATGCTGAAGAGCAGGGGGGTGGGGGGGTGAAATTCTGGGGGTTTTCCGAGAGATAGAACAATACGGGAGACGGGTCTGAAATACAGGAGACTCCCGGGAAAAACGGGGTGTTGGGCAGGTATGACTTCTGTACAGCAGTCTCACAACATTCTGACACTCGAACACCCTGTCAGAGCAGTCAAATAGCTGAAAATGAGCTTTTTACAGTGTCTGGGATAATGCTAATGTTGTTTTGGTGTGTTTACATAGATGAATATGGCCCCTGTGTAAATACACTGTATAGTTGCGATCTTATTGCCACATTAGATCATTATGATAACATTGATTTCCTGAAGATAAATACCAAAAAATAACACAACTGGAATAACTACAGCAGTCACGATGATCTGATCTCAAGAGATCGCGATGACATATGATGACGTGTGCAGTGTTGGAGTGCTGTCCCAATTCTTAGGGGTAAGTTTTGAAGCCCTTCCCCTTGGCCCTTACAATCGAGGGTCAATGGGAAGGGCTTCAAAACTTACCCCTAAGAATTGGGACAGGTAGGGGTACAAAAATAGAATTGGGATTGAGCCTAAACCGTCTGAAATTGAACTTTAGAACTAAACACATATGAGTGATTCAGTATCTACATTTAATGATGGTAAAGAGGGTTAACATGTATTAAACAGATAATAAACCTTACCGTTTCGTGAGTGAGTGCATATTCTGTGCTTCCGAAAGGCTGTTTACATTTCTGTCGTGTTTCGTCTGGTGCAAACAGCCAAATTGCTCATCACTGCGTATCTTGTCATGAAGTATGTTGTTAGGACACGCGGTAACAATGTAACCTGCTCACCTAATGTTAACGTTCCAAATATTTATATCATTTGCTAATTGATAACCTCATGTGGAACTGAATCTGTCTCATTTCGACATCTGATACTGTCTATTTCGGTCACGGACGCATGCTTTTAGAGTCTTTCTGAATGAATGAATGAAATACGCTGTTTTCCAACAAGGCAACCCGGAGTGCTGAATTATAATTGGCTAAACTGGCGTTGTGCAGGTTAATTGACCTAAACAAAGACAGCGTTCCTGCATGGAAAAACCATTTTCAAAGCAGAATATCTGACTTCAGCATTGTTTTTCAGATCAACAAGTATATTCACTTGGGATGTTTCTTAAATATCTGCACACATATTATGGTATTTTTATGCTTTAGAAGAGTCAGAAACTGACATACAGCACCTTTAAATGTAACACACCAAAATATCATTACCTAAAAATACTTTAAATTAAATTACAATTCATTATCATCATTATATTGTCAATTGCATTCAAATAAATTCCCAAGAACTTAATACAAACACACAAAACTCTGAATAACTGAATAAACGACCCTGATGTGATCTTGGCATGTTTTGTGAGATTCGCCCCCATTAATCTGTCATTGTGGAAATATTGTTTCCGAAAAAGCTTGCATGTTTTGGCGATGGACTCTCCTCGTCAGGAAATAAAGGAGATAAAGAGAGAAAGACGGGCGATGGAAAGGGGGGTGAGGATGAATGTATTTACACAGCGAGGAAGGGATGTCAGGGATGTCTGGATGCGCAGAGATTGGAGGACCACAAAGAGCTTATTGATCTCTGTGACCCCTGCGCTCAGAAAGGTCACGCAGGAGCCATTTCAGCGCTTTAACTGCCATATCCTGAAACACACACACACACACACACACACACACACAGGGGTTGAATGACCTCAGAAGAGGCTGACGGTGAACTATAAAACGATAAAAGCAGTGACAACCAATTGCTTAGGCTAAAATCAAGTGTTGCCTATTTCCTTTTTTCTCTGATCATGCTTCCGCTGTCATCTCTGAAGATTTCTGCAGTGTGTTTTACAAAAAAATATATACCATTTTAATCTTAAAATTGTCAAAAAGCTTCAGGCAGCATGGTGGCTCAATGGTTAGCACTGTCGCCTCACAGCAGGAAGGTCGCTGGTTCGAGTCCCGGCTGGGTCAGCATTAGGTGAATTGGATAAACTAAATTGGCCGTAGTGTGTGAATGTGAGAGTGTATGGGTGTTTCCTAGTGCTGGGTTGCAGCTGGAAGGCCATCCGCTGCGTAAAACATATGCTGGAATAGTTGGCGGTTCATTCCGCTGTGGCGACCCCTGATAATTAAGGGACTACACTTAAAAAATGAGGTTTGCTGTTTGTTCAAACTTATTAAAAATGAGCTGAAACAACACAATTCTTGAGTTTGTTTTGTGACAGATTATTATTATTATTATGTTGTATATAATAATTTTATGTTCAATCCACTTAAATGTGTAAAACTTAATAAGTGAACTTAATTACTTCATGTTGTCTCAACACAGATCGATTGTGTGGAACCCAGCATTTTTTTTTTTTTGTAGTGTACACCAGCGGTGCCCAGACTCAGTTCTGGAGGGCCGGTGTCCTGCAAAGTTTAGTTCCAACCCAGATGAGACCCACTCTAGCTAATCAAGCTCCTAAAGGTGCAGTAGGAGATCTAACTAAATGCTAACCTGTAGTGGTGTAACGGATCATAAATCTGCAGTTCGGATCGAACTACGTTTTTTTTTGTCACGGATCGGACCATTTTTCGGATCAGCAAAAAAGTGAGGAGACAATTTGCTTTCCATTTATATAAAAATATTACAGCAAAAAACATTGTTTTTAACAAGCAGAACTTAGAACCTGTATTGTTAATAAAAATAAAAATCAAGAAAGAACCAGCTGAAGAAAGAAAATTATTCAATATGAAATATGATCTACTGTTGCTGATAATGCTGAATATAGAAATCTAACATCTTGTACAACAGATCATATTTATCTTCAATTACTGATTCAACAATTCACACATTAAACTTCATGTTTTATTATACTGTAGGTGTATTATTTCTGAAAACCTATTCAGTCACATAATTTTGATGGTTGTTTGTCGCCATCTGTTGGTTACATAATGTAATTGCTTTTACCAGCGTCAAAAAAATCACCAGCGTCATGTTTCATTAAGCTGTGATTTTGGGGAGGGCTTTGGGGTTGTTGGGGCGGTGGAAGGCGGAGGACTGTCGCAGATGGAAGTGAGCGGGGCAGAGGTGTCGCGGATGAAAGTGAAGAGGGTTGGGGAGTCGCGGAAGAAAGTGAAAGTGAACAGCGGATGGGTAGGAAAGCAGTTGAGGAGGGGGATCGGTAAAATGAGGTGCCGGATCAGATTTCAGAGATGCCGGATCCGCAGTGTTCCAGCACAAATCAAGCCCTGGTCCCACCACAACTTTTCCCGTCATCATTATATCTTACAGGGAAGCCTAAATGCTTGTATGCATGCAATTTGAATGACTCAGGAGGCGATCTCTCTGCAGTGGTTATAAATGTTGGATTAACTGATGTTTAAAATAAATTATTAGTCTGCGGGTCACGTGCGTTCCGAACCGTGAGTTATGATCTGTACGGATCACGGATCAACAGTGATCCGTTTCACCCCTACTAACCGGTTAGCATAATATCTTTCAAATACAGTCCCTCCCCTGTCGTCCAAAGCTACGCCTCCTGAAATCGCGAATGCGCACATTAAAGATGACAGATAGAAAACTTCGCAGTACTTTATTATACTACAATTCTGAAAATACAATACTACAAAACTGTATTATATCTAGGCATGGGATGATAACCGTTTTCAAGGTATACCGCGGTTTGGAAAAGTCAAGGTTTAAAACCGTGAAAATGTTCTGCAATACCGTTCCTAAGGTATGTGCACGATTTATTTATTTGTTTATTCATTTATTTATTTATTTTAGGACAACAGTATCTCCAGCAGAAAATATATACAAAGATGCTGTTTTAAATAGTAAAAAATTCTGTTTTTTTTTTTATAAATCAAGACAGCAGAAATTAATAATTAATTTGAATTATTACGCCTGACATGTTTACTGCTCCAAAATATTTTAAATGTTTCTTAAAATTAAAAGGGAACAAAAGTGTTCGTTTTTTTACCCAGACATTTAAAAATAACTTATTTTAGAGCAGTAACCACAATACCGCGAAACCGTGATATTTTTATCCAAGGTTATCATACCGTCAGAATCTTACACCGGTCCATGCTTAATTATATGTAGCATGCTTACAGTTGTGTAGCAAGCAAAGCTGGTCATCACTCGCTCATCAGTCTCACTCATTAGTCTTACTCTCTCACAGGCTTTGTCCTAAAGTGACTACTGTGTGCTTAGTGGTTGGCCGGCAGGCTGCAGGAATTACACTCATTACTAAGCCATACTTACATGCTATTTCAGAGCAAATATTCAGAGTAGTGGTAAACAATATAGGGAGCGCGTCACAGACTGTCATTGTTTAAAAATAAACCAATGTGATGTGAATATAAAAGCAACTTCAGCTCAGTAAAGCAGGCTAGGTGGACGAGCGCTATTTACTGATGTTTTGTTGTTAAACTAAATACAAATCTACATTATCAATGCTGTAAAAGGTCCCTTATGAAACTGAAAATAGTCCTTTTTTTTGGTTGGATGATTTCAGTGGCTGAACAACACTTCTGTGCATATAACCCATTCATAACAACACAATCTACATCAGCTTTGCCTGACTAAAAGAGTTTTAAAACAGAACATTACCTGTCTAACAGAAATCCTTCAGCCATGGTGTCGTCCTTCCTCCAGTGTGCAAAACTCAATCCAAATTTGATTCAGGACTTTAACAAGTTTTGATCCAGCATTTGTTTTTAGTGCTGTCGCTCGTGTCCACATGACTGCAGCCCACATGAATGCGCATCAGCCGATCTGCGTGAACAGGAGTGCAGTTGTTTAAATCTCCATTTGCTGAAAGACAATTTGGGCTCTTTATTAGCGTTATGGTAATTGTCGACCTGACAATATTTAATTGGATAAAAAAATAAATTGTTTTATGCCTTACCCAGAATATAAAAATACATAAATACATTTACTTTAATCATTACTATTGGAATGTGAAGAGACTTTCAACCAGCACAACAAAACATGATTCTGAAGACAGTCACCTACTGCACTTTTAAGCTGCGGTCACACTGCACTTTTCTCCCCATAGACTTCCATTCATACGCATGCTAATGCGTCAAACCGGAAATGCAAGCTCGTGCGACAAGTTTCAAAGTTTGTTGCAAAGTTCAAGCTTGGTGAACTCTGACCTGCGAAATCGCATAACTTGACTACATGAGACCAATCAAAGATCAAAACATGACCTCTCTGGACAGAAATGTAAAATGTGGATCAATCGCTTGCTTTATTAAATGTCTAATCATCTTGTTTCATCCCGCCCCTTTTCGCAGCGCCGTACAACAGAATTTTGCATGCTCAAACAATAGTGTGACCCCGGAATTACTAGGCTTTCTAGAAACATGCGTGCAGGTGTGTTGAGGCAAGTTGAGCTAAAACCTGCAGGACACCATCGCTCCAGGACCAAGTTTGGGCATCGCTGCTGTGCACTGTAATCTGTTAATGAACCGTTTTCTAATTTTGTGATTCATAAGTGTTTTCCTTTTATTTATGATTGTGAATTGCATTATGGGATGTTGATCTCTGCTCTGTCGACTTTTGATGTTGAAAATTCAACTGTGCAGTTTAACAAAGTGACTTTTATTGACATTTTAGTAGTTTGACATAATATATTGTATGATAAATAATATATAGAAAAAACAAGTCTGTAGAATAACAGAAAATGCACTGGCAGTTTATTACAAGATGTTTGTAGCATAATTTACAACACCAACCCAGACAATACATCACTTTAAACTATTCAAAATGTCAATAAAGAAAGTGACTTTAAGTTTTCAATGTAAAAAGTCATCGGCAGAAAGATCAAGGTCCCATAATGCAATTCAAAGACATAAATAAATATAAAATAATTGAGTCACAAAATATGGAAAAGTGCTAATTTATGACTATTTTGTGTGTGTTTATGTAAAATGTAAATATCTGAGTAACGTCTGTCCGTCTGTGTCTCTTCACAAGCCCAGCTCGTAGTGGAGGCAGACACGTTCGGCAGCCAGGTGCGAATCCGAGGGAAGGAGACCAATTTTTACCTGTGTATGAACCGCAAAGGAAAACTCGTAGGCAAGGTGAACCTCACTGCACACACACACCTGTCACACTGTGCTCATCTAAACACACTTTAGAATAATGGTCTATTAGTTAATGTACTTACAAACATTAACTAAGTATGAATAATCTTGTAAAGCATTTATTAATCATAATTCAACATGAAGGGGCGACACGATGGCTCAGTGGTTAGCACTGTCGCCTCATAGCAAGAAGGTCAACGGTTCGAGTCCCAGCTTCAAATAAACTAAATTGGCCATAGTGTATGTGTGTGAATGTGTGTATGGGTGTTTCCCAGTACTAGGTTGCAGCTGGAAGGGCATCTGCTGCGTAACAATCTAATTCTGATGAATATAACTGCACTATAAAAATTGTATGACAAAAAGTCATGACAACAAATGTTTATTATGTTACTTTACCTTGTTTTAATAAAGTAATCAAGTTTAACTTAATATTTGTCAGATGACTAGAAAAGTTCATTTGATTTAACTAGAAAAAAAATCAGCAAGATTTTTTACAGTGTGTTTCAAGAGTTCACACTTAGCTGATGATTGATTATAAAGCTTGTTTGGCATGCTGTCCTGGGAGAGAGCCCTGAGCTCATAAGATCCTCGAGCCTGGGGCTCCCTCCTGTTTGCAAAGCGAGAGGGGAGTTTGAGCTCAGGTAGATCTCGAGAACTCCCCTGCTGTAGTAGCTGATAAACAGATAGTGATTGCTCTTAAGAGATAACTTACTAGGAGCATGTCTATGGTGCTGATTTGGATTAGTCAAATAACTTAAGTTGCATGTTTTTGGACGGTGGGAGGAAACCAGGGAAAACCCACGTGAGCACAGGAAGAACGTGTAAACTCCAAACAGAAACGTCAGCTGACTTGGTAAGGACTAGAACCAGTGACGTTCTTGCTGCGAGGCAACAGTGCAAACCACTGGGCCACCGTGCCACCCATCTAGGAAAGGAGGAGGAGTAGGGATGGAAGGGGGGATTTTTCAAAATGAAGATGGAACTTACATGAGTTATATGGAACTTAGGGTATTTATAGTGGCTTAGGAATCGTCTGATTGGTGAATCAGAAATTGGATAATTCAGGACCAGCCGCAAACAATCATAAGCACGTGATCCTCTCGAAATTAGTTTATAAATAAACTTCACTTAATAAAATTGTTTTGTTTAAAAGCACCTAAATTTGTAGGTTATATTAATGGAGAAGTTGATAAAAATATTCATTTTCAAAAGGGGTGTACTCATTTATGCTGAGCACTATAAACAAAATTATCTGCAATTAGGGTCAGAAATATTAACTTTTTTCTGTATTTTTAAAGTCACTTCATTTTAATTTTTTTTCTCAGTCAACATATATGCACTTGGACTGTGTCTACATGTTAAAAGTTCAGTTCTCAATAGTGCAGACCAACATATACTGTACTAGATCAGTGGTTCTCCTCCAGTCCAGAGGGCCTTTATTTTATTACAAACCAGGATCCCTGTAGTGTTCTTTTAGCATCATTGGCATACTATTTTAATTAATAATCTGACTGATTATTTTATAATTAGATTTATTCCAATTTGTTGTTTGATATTTTTGTTTAATATATATATATATATATATATATATATATATATATATATATATATATATATATATATATATATACATCTTTTTACAGTTTTAGCAATTTTTATATATTCATTCATTCATTGATTTTCTTTTTAGCTTAGTCCCTTTATTAATCTGGGGTCACCACAGCAGAATGAACCGCCAACTTATCCAGCATATGTTTTTTATGCAGCGGATGCCCTTCCAGCTGCAACCCATCACTGGGAAACACCCATACACTCTCATCCACACACATACACTACGGACAATATTAGTTTACCCAATTTACCTGTACCGCATGTCTTTGTACTTGTGGGGGAAACCGGAGCACCCAGAGGAAACCCACGCCAACACAGGGAGAACATGCAAACTCCACACAGAAGTGCCAACTGACCCAGTCGAGGCTCGAACTTTTTCCTACAGTTTCAGTAGAATTTAAAAACTATGATTAAAAAGTCTATAAAATTTATGTGGATTTAGTTTGGACATAATGCTGAATTGTTGGGCTGCACACTATATCCAAAATGATTGTTATCGCGATAATAGTATAGGCAATATCCATATCTCAGAGGAGTGCAATAAATTAGTCTAGGGGTATGATTCTCGCTTCGGTTGCAAGAGGCCCCGGGATCAGATCCCGGACGAGCCCCCATTTGTTATGACCTAAACAGGTCACCACAAATAAGAAGACGAGTGCAATTGCGGTAGAAAAATATATTTATTTACTTAATTCAATAAACATATTGCTGGCTCTACTCAGGTCCAAGACGGAAGATAGGCGATGACCAGATTGACCCCCAGACACACACAGACGCACACAAACAGATGTCCATACACCAATGAAAAACAACCACAAGGGGTCTTAACAGATGAGCACTTGTAAGCACTTGTGTGCTGCATGCATTGTTTATCTAAATTTGACCAATCAGATGGCGTCTTGCTATCTTTAGCCCCACCTATCCTGTAGATGCTGTTAGCTAAACCCAGAGCTGAAAATATACACTAAGCTGGGAGACAAGAGAGGAAAATGACTACAGCCTATAAGTATCAGAATTTCCGCTAAGGTTTTTAGTCATTTGTGATGTTTTAAAGTCTAAATGTTTGCACCTTGACATCTTTTTTTTTTTTTTGATCGTCTACAGAACATACAATTGTTATACAATGGCTTGCCTTATTACCCTAACCTGCCTAATTAACCTAGTTAAGCCTTTAAATGTCACTTTAAGCTCAATACTAGTATCTTGAAGAATACCTAGTCAAATATTATGTGCTGTCATCATGACAAAGATAAAATAAATCAGTTATTAGAAATGAGTTATTAAAACTATTATGTTTAGAAATGTGTTGAAGAATTTTTTTAACAAAAATTGAGGGGAAAATATTCAGGAGGGCTAATTAATCTGCCTTTAGCTGTATATGTTGATGTTGAAGCTAACACGTTTGTTTCTGTGTTTTTATTTTTTGTGTCTCCTAGAAGGCCAGCAACCGTAGCGCAGACTGTGTCTTCATAGAGAAGGTTCTGGAAAACAACTACACAGCACTAATGTCTGCGCGCTACACAGGATGGTACGTGGGCTTCACCAAAAGAGGGCGTCCTCGCCGCGGGCCGCAAACGCTTCCCAACCAGCAGGACGTCCACTTCATGAAGCGATTCCCGCCAGGAGAACAGCCGGACCTGATGCCGTTTCGCTTCACTACAGTCAGCAAGCGGAGCAAAAAAGTCCGTGCCGCACGACCACGCTAACACCGTGTAGTCCGTGTACATCCCAATGCTAACGTTTACAGGATGAAGCGGGACAAAAACTCAAGCAGGACCGTCCCGTCTTCCTTTAACAGACAATGAGGGTTGCATGACATTTTATTCCACTGGGTTGGAGCTACAACCATAGTACTAAATACTAGCTAATTTCCTGCAGAGCTGTGGTTTTTTACGACGGCTCTCACTTCTCTGATATGGAGATGACTAACCAAAGCAGACACAAGCAAAACGGCCGGCCCAGACCTGAGGCGGAGGATGAAAAACCCAAAACACAAGCACAGCGGCCTGTGGATGCAGAGCGGCCTAAGATTTGGACGTGATCCCGCTTGAGGGAGAGCAGCAGATACACCTGAAACAGACACTGAGTGGAGAAACTATTGAAAGAGAGGCCAAAAATGAAGAGTCAGGGATGCGGTGCTCACCTCGTGTCAACTGAATTTCTCTTTTTCATCAAACAGTTCATAGTGAAGGTGTCCATGTAGCTAGGAACCAAATCCAGTTCCTGAAGGGCCACAGCCCTGCACAGTTTAGTTCCAACCCTGCTTCAAAACACTTACCTGTAGGTTTCAAACATGCCTGAAGGACTCTTAACTGTAAACTCTGCAGAGCTCCGGCCCTCCAGGAACTGGCTTTGACACCTGTGCTGTACACATACATAGCACATCATATTTAAGCCAAGATCGTCTATACAACAGCTTTATCTGAGGAATAGACACAAATTTAAGTTCTTTGTATTATTAATAATGGTAAAGATGATATAATAATAATGAAGATGATGATTAATAATAATTCATTCATTTTCTTTTTGGGCTTAGTCCCTTTATTAATCTGGGGTCACCACAGTGGAATGAACCGTCAACTTATCCAGCATATGTTTTACACAGCGGATGCCCTTCCAGCTGCAATCCATCACTGGGAAACACCCATACACTATCATTCACACATATAAACTACAGACAATTTAGCTTACCCAATTCCCCTATAGCGCATGTCTTTAGACTTGTGGGGGAAACCAGAGCACCCGGAGGAAACCCAGGCCAACACGGGGAGAACATGCAAACTCCACATAGAAGACCCAGGACACGCTGGAGGGTCTAAGTCTCACGGCTGGCCTGGGAACGCCTCTGGATCCCCTAGAGGAGCTGGAGGGAAGTCTGGGGTTCTCTCCTGAGACTGCTGCCCCCGCGACCCAGCCCCACAAAACGGATGAAAATGAATGATTGGATTATTATTATTATTATTTGGTTGGAGGTTGGAGGAGAGTCTTTACCCCAGGTGGAAAAGTTCAAGTATCTTGGGGTTTTGTGAGATTGCCTTTGCCTAGACACTTCCTCCAGCGGGATGCAGAGGCGTTTCCAGGCCAGCCGAGAGATACAGTCCCTCCAGTGTGTCCTGGGTGGAACATGAGATTGACAGGCGGATCTGTGCAGTGGCAGCAGTAATGTGGCCGATGTATCGGCCTGTTGTGGTAAAGAAGGAGCCGAAAGGCAAAGCTCTTGATTTACCGGTCAATCTACGTTCCTACTTTCACCTATGATCATGAGCTTTGGGTCATGACCGAAAAGACAAGATCTTGGATACAAGCGGCTGAAATGAGTTTGCTTCGCTGGGTGGCAGGGCGCACCCTTATAGATAGTGTGAGGAGCTCTGTCACCCAGGAGGAGCTCGGAGTAGAGCTGCTGCTCCTCCACATCGAGAGAAGCCAACTGAGGTGGCTCGGGCATCTGTTTCGGATGCCTACGTAGGGAGGGTTTCCAGGCAAGTCCCACCAGAAGGAGACCTTGAGGAAGACCCAGGACATGCTGGAGGGACTATGTCTCTCGGCTGGACTGGGAACACCTTGGGATCCCTCCAGAGGAACTGGAGGAAGTGTCTGTGGAAAGAGAAGTCTGGGGTTCTCTCCTGAAACTTCTGCCCCCATGACCCAGCCCCACAAAACAGATGAAAATGAATGAATAAATGGATTATTATTATTATTATTTGGTTGGAGGAGTGTCCTTACCCCAGTTAGAGAAGTTCAAGTATTTTTGGGGTTTTGTGAGATTGCCTCTGCCTAGACACTTCCTCCAGCTCCTCCAGGGGGATGCAGAGGCAGTTTCAGGCCAGCCGAGAGATATAGTCCTTACAGTGTGTCCTGGGTGGAACATGATATTGACAGGCGGATCTGTGCAGCAGCAGCAGTAATGTGGCCGATGTACCGGTCTGTTGTGGTAAAGAAGGAGCCGAAAGGCAAAGCTCTTGATTTACCGGTCAATCTACGTTCTTACTCTCATCTATGGTCATGAACTTTCGTCATGACTGAAAAGGCAAGATCTTGGATACAAGCGGCCGAAATGAGTTTGCTTTGCAGGGTGGCAGGGCGCACCCTTATAGATGAGATGGCTTGGGCATCTGTTTCAGATGCCTCCTGGACACCTACCTAGGGAGGTGTTCCAGGCATGTCCCACCAGGAGGGGCTATGTCTCTCGGCTAGCCTGGGAACACCTCTGCATCCCCCCCCCAGATGAACTGGAGGAAGTGTCTGGGAAGAGAGAGAAGTCTGGGGTTCTCTCCTGAGACTGCTGCCCCCATGACACAGCCCCACAAATTGGATGAAAATAAATTAATAAATGGATTATTATTATTAATATCATCATCATTATTATTATTTGGTTTGAGGAATGATTTGGAATAAACATAGTCAAAAAATGGTTGAATCATAAACGTAAACACAGCTGAGTAGTTATGTTGATTTTGGAAAATAAAAAGGGTGACATTTTCAGCAATATATGTGTTGGCACTTGAACTGTCACTATGAACTGTAACTGTGAGGAAAACAGGAACATGAGAGTGAGTAAATAATGACTGAATATTCATTTTTGGCTGAACTATTTCTTTAAGCTAATGAACGAATGAATAAATGAATGAATGAACGAAATGAATGAATGAACTAATCGTATGTATTGACGAATAAGTGTGTGTGTGTGTGTGTGTGTGTGTGTGTGTGTGTGTGTGATGACGCATTTCAGGTTGCATTAAAGAGCATGAGGGATATAATCATATGTGACTTATAATGACAGATGGCCATAGCTGGATGGACAGAATCTACCAGAACTGGAATGTAAAAGACAATAATGAGGAAACTCATTTAAAGCTGCACCAAATACAAATGAACAGACCAAAGACAAGCGGCGGGATTGAGTCTCCACAAAAACAACACGACGAGCAACGTTCCTGTTTGGACCACAAGTGGAGGAATGCTGCTACTGGAAATATAACGGAGAACCAAAGTCTTATACCAGCTTATTAAAGGGGAATAAACAGTACAAAACGTTTTTTCTAAATATAAATATAAAAATATATATAAATATATATGAAGATTAATGCTGACTAAGTGATATTACTTTGACTGCTACTATCATTGTTGTTACTATAAAAGAATTTCACTTATTTATTTTATCTCTGTGTATGGCAAAATCCTTTCCGAAGCCAGTAAACTCTACAGAAACGTGTCCGTGTTTCAAAACATACATGTTGTGAGAGTCATCATTATTATCAGACAGCCAGTCAAGACCCTTATGAGTCATTATTACCTCTTTATAAACCTGGTCAGTGATGCATCTTGTGACCATAACCAGAAGTGCTTTTAAAACTCACATCAGGCAGGAATGACTCCTCAAGTACTGGTATTTGCTAAAAAAAAAAAAAAAAAAAAAAAAAAAAGGTGTGTGTGTTACTTTAAGAGATATGACTTAGCCTGCTGGATGGTAAAACACTGGGAGATCCAAGCCATGTGCAAAAAAAATAACAGAATATACAACAGTGCTAAAGACCACCCTGGACATTCTAGCAACCTGAAAGGAATCTGTACACTTTTACTAACCATATAGCAACACCCTAGCAACCACCTGAACATTCTAGCAACCTCGGAGCAATGTGTACATATTTAGCAATAACATAGCAACACCCTAGCAACCATCCTGAACATTCTAGCTAACTCAAAGCAACATGTACATTTTTAACAATCACAAAGCAACACCCTAGCAACCACCCTGAACACTCCAGCAACCTCAAAGCAATGTATAAATCTTTAGCAACCATATAACTACACCCTAACAACCACCCTGAACATTCTAGCAACCTCAAAGCAATGTGTACATATT
>CAIGQZ010032675.1:397576-411105 GCA_903798205.1 Danio tinwini
TGTGTCACTAGTTTAGTTTTTAACAGCAGATGGAGCTCTAGGCTAGTTTTTAACAGCAGATGGAGCTCTAGGCTAGTTTGTATCACTCTAGTTTAGTTTTGAACAGCAGATGTAGCTCTAGGCTAGTTTTTAAACAGCAGATGGAGCTCTAGGCTAGTTTGTGTCACTAGTTTAGTTTTTAACAGCAGATGGAGCTCTAGGCTAGTTTTTAACAGCAGATGGAGCTCTAGGCTAGTTTGTATCACTCTAGTTTAGTTTTGAACAGCAGATGGAGCTCTAGGCTAGTTTTTAAACAGCAGATGGAGCTCTAGGCTAGTTTGTGTCACTCTAGTTTAGTTTAACAGCAGATGGAGCTCTAGGCTAGTTATTAACAGCAGATGGAGCTCTAGGCTAGTTTTTAACAGCAGGCGAACCTCTAGGCTAGTTTTTTGTAGCTCTAGTTTAGTTTAACAACAGATGGTGCTCTAGGCTAGTTCTTAACAGCAGACGGTACTCTAGGCAATTTTTTTTTGTTTCTCAAGTTAAGTTTAACAGCAGATGGTGCTATTTAACAATAGACATTGCGTCAGGCTAGTTTTTGTCACTCTAGGCTAGTGTTTTACAGCCGTCGATTCTCTAGACTAGTTTTTAACAGCAGATGGTGCTCTAGGCTAGTTTTTAATAGTAGACAGAGCTATAAGCTAGTTTTTAAACAGCAGACAGAGCTCTTAGCTAGTTTATGGCACTCTATACTAGATTTAACAGCAGATGGCATCGCTCCAGGTTAGCTTTTTGTCGCTCTAGTAAAGTTTTTAACAGCAGATGATGCTCTAGGTTAGTTTTTAACAGCAGATGGAACTCTATGCCGTTTTGTTAACAGCAGACGGAGCACTAGGCTAATCTAGTTTTTAACAGCAGTAATCGGTCCAGGCTAGTTTTTTTTTTTTTTAATCATTGATGGTCTGTATATTAAAAATTGTTAAGTTTTTAACAGCAGATAAAACTCAAGGCTAGTTTATAACACCAGAGGGCACTCTAGTCTAGTTTTAAACAGTAAAGAGAGCTATAGGCTAGTTTTTAACAGCAGATAGCGCTATAAGCTAGTTTATAACAGAAGACAGGACTATAGGCTAGTATTAGTGTGGCTACTGGCTTGCATGTTTCAGGACTTGTAGAGCTGCGCATCAATGGATTACTCTTCAGTGTTTGGACTCTCAGCAGTGAATATTAAACCACACTGACCTGAAATGAATTGAACTAAACTGAAATTAAACTCTGAAAACTGAACTGACACTTTCAATACACTATAATCTTCTATGTGAAGCTGCTTTGACACAATCCACATTGTAAAAGTGCTCTAGAAGTAAAGCTGAATGTAATTGAATATTTAACAGCAGACAGCGCTCTAGGCTAGTTTTTAACTCTATGCTTAAATTCTCATGAGGATTCACATGGGTTTTTACAAATCATCCATGCTAAATGTTTGCACATAACTGTTTTGACAAAAATATTAAGCAGCACACAATTTTGATAAAAATACTAAATGTTTAGTATTATTCATATCATAATAAAATGATTTTAAATTATTCAATTAAAGACTAAAGTAATGAAAGCCCTGCATCACAGGAATAAATGACATTTTAATATACATTACAATAGAAAACAGCTATTTAATATTTTAATGGTAATAATTATTACATCAAATTGATTAATAATAAAGTGGTAATTTAATAATTTATGGTATTTTTGATTTAAACAAAAAAAATGAAAAAGAAAATCATTAATAATTGCAAATTTTGGATGGTAGTGCAAAAAAATTGAATGAACTGATGAAGAGAAGGCTGGATGCATGAATGAATAAATGGACCATTAGAAAATAAAAACAGTAACACGAATGCTCACCTCAATGTCTTGTATAATTTTGGGATAAAGTGAATGGTAGTATGAATTGGGTGGAACCTCATTTGTTCGGTTCTTAAATAAATACTTCTCCCTGGAGACAAAAAAAACAAACAAACAAAAAAAGCACCAGTCAGCAAAATATGAACCACATAAATTACCGAAATGATTCAGTGCTTGTTACGATGATTCACTAGGACTGTTTGTGCGTCTGATGCATCATTAATATTCTCAGCACATCAATTTGCACAAATAAAACGCTGACAGCTCACGCCTGTGATTTGACAGGATTGACAATCATCACGTAAACATCTGGGTTTGTCAACACTAATTATGATTCACATCGATGCACAGATGTCATGTCTCTTCAGGCATGGGATTAAATCTGTGCCACTGCAGTCAACAGTAATGAGTTTTAAAAGCAAAAACAAGAAACAGTCTAACAGATTACACATTAAATATGTACAATTCATTGACAACAAACTTGGATGACTGATTTGTACCTGAGGTGCGACAGCAGGTGTGTATTAATTCTGAACATTAATTAATTACTCTATCTACAGTTGAAGACAACATTATTAGCCCTGCTGTGAAATTGTTTTTCAAGTATTTCTCAAGTGATGTTTAACGTAGACTCAAGCCTGGTTTATACTTCTGCGTCAAGTGATCGCCATAACCCACGGCGTATGCCTTGCGCATAGCTGTGAATTTATACTTCTGCGCGCTGTTTCTGTTTCTCTGCAATACACTACTGAAACGCTAGCTGGCAGTAGGTGTTAATGTTTCTCTGTGTCGAGTTTCTTCGCTGGTGTTTTGTTTTTTCTGAACACTTCCTTAAATGTACAAGTGGTTCAAATTCGCTCATTTTAAGGCGGGAACCAGCGGACGTGCAACAACTTTAATCATAAAGTAAACACAAAACAACAGTCTTCATCCGGAGCTCCTTCATGGGACTCCACACTTGTAAACACTCGCTGCATTGGGCCCGCAGCTCTCACCTCCGCCCACACTCGTCAACGATTTCAAGCCGACCAATCACAGAGCTTGCGCTACGCATACACGTTAACAGTTTTTAAAAGGTGCGTGTCAACGTCACGGGCGGCCACGGCGAGGGGCTATGCATCCATGCGTGGGCTGTGCCGTAGCATATGCGAGCGATTGACACAGAAGTATAAATCGGCCTTAAGTGTGTGGGTGTGTACTGTTTTTTATATCCCGGTGGGGACTTTAACCACAGTGTACAGACTAATGGGAATTTGTGTCACCTTAATTTTGGTCCCCACTTCTAAACATGCTTAGAAATATCACCGAATGAAGTATTTTGACATGTAAAAATGCAGATTGGTGAGGGTTGAGTTTAGGGGTAGAGGGAGAGAATATACCATTTGTATAATAAAATAAATATAATAATAAAATTTGTATAGTAAAAAAACATTAAATCTATGACATATTCACCTTATATTCCGTGTATGAGCGTGCACAGCCATTTGAATCTGTTTGGCTCCAGACTTCCGCTCTCATTTACATCTATTTATTTTTAGATGTTAAAATCAGCTAGTTTTGCTGCATGATGTTGCAAACTGATATTTTTTTTATTATATTATTCTATTTATTCTAAGTAGTTTGACAGTTTTCTGCTGTTTATTATTTCTAGTCATTTCTCCCATACGCGACTGTATCGCACAATCTCAAAAACAAGCGCACTTACGCATTGGTGAATAAGGTCAATAGGACATAGTCTGTACGTGTGTTCTTTTACCACTGATGTCGCTCTGACAGGCCTTTCCACAGTGGGTCGGTTCGCACCATCCTCTCAATGAGCTTCTTCCAGAGCATCCCGTCTGAAATAACCCTCTGCCACTCTCGACAGACCAGCTCAGCGGAGCACAGAGAGCGAGCGTCCAGGAACGACAGGATGTTCTCCGCGATGTGATCCAGACCCCGAGCTGCAAACACACAGATCAATTGAAAGTTACTGTCGGTGTGCGAGAGGAGCAAATAAAGATCATCAAACATGCATTTTAGCTTTATATACTGCCTCACTGGAAACCTCACTTTAAAATCTCTCCTCTATTCTTCACAGTGGTGAAACTGTTGTTCTATTCAGAAAACATGACAACTGGTTGAAAAAAACCCCAAATATTTTAATTTATTATGACTGAAAAATTAGAGTTATTCCACCAAATACTGTTTTTCTTTGTTGCTGAATTAAAAATAAATTAGGGCTGTCAAAATTAGCGCGTTAACGCACCAGATTAATTTGAAATATTTAACGCGTAAAAAAAAATTAACGCATGTAACGCAGTTGCAATTTCCTGTTGTGGCCGACGTGTGTTCAGGGCCGGCCGGCGCATCCGTAGAGGCGACCTAGGCGGCCGTAGAATAGTGAGCGAACCCCCCGGTTCTCACTTTCATCCGCGACACCCACCCCCTCCCTCCCGGTCCATTCTTTCATCCGCGAACCGGTCACTTTTTATTTCACTTTCGAGTTGAGGGCGGGCGGCATGATTGCTGTTCGCCTAGAGAGCCAGTTCAGCTAGCTCCAGCTCTGCATGTGTTTAATGTGCAAAGCAATATGGATAAAACCAAGGAAGAGCTTTTAGAAGGAAAGTTTCAGTATAAAACAACTAAGGTTGCATCACCTGAAGGGAGTGCGCTGTACTGTGCTCTCTCTCTCTCTGTGTGTGTGTGTCTGTGTGTGTGTGTGTGTGTGTGTGTGTGTGCGTGTGTGCGTGTGTGCGTGTGGACTGAGCAAAATTGTTTCTACTTTATAATTAATGTTCTCAACTCGCAATACAACTTTACAATGAATACAATTGTTTGTAATTAATACTTTATTATTATTATTATTTTCCAATTTCCATATTTGCAATGCCTGCATTTTGGATTTTTTTGATTCGTGATTAATCATGATTAATCACAAAAAAAGGTGTGATTAATTAGTTAATTTTTTAATCAATTGACAGCCCTACAATAAATACAAATATCTGAAAACAGCATGTTATTTTATGCACTTTAGGTTTTTTAGTTTCCTGCAAAAGTCTTAATAAATTAAAATACTTGTTTATTAATCATTATAGAGTTAAAAAAAAAAAAAAACTATTATGGGTTTTTGAAAATGACCTTACATGTAACACAGCTAAGTGAAGTGAAATATCCAGCTAAGGCTTAAATCTGAAAGTGCAAAGTGTTTAAAACTATTGATTCATCTATAAAAGAGTCGACTCATAGTGCTTCAAATGAATCGTGTTGATAACATGTCTTTAGCCAATTCAGCGTGACGTGGATACTGAACTTAAGCCCCGCCCATTTGTTGCACACGCAAACCCGGGGTGATTAAAACCCCCGGCCCAGCCCACAAACACAGTAGCAAGAAAAAGAACACTGTAGCAGACGCCGGTTAAATCATGTCGCGAAGACGTTGTGCTCAGCTGGATATTATTGGAAGTGTGAGGATGAGCCAAAGATAAAACTGTGAAGAGTCAGTGGTTGGGGTTTATTTTTGCAAAAATACCTCAGCATTATAGCCCAGCCTTGTGCTTCAGCAACCTACATGCTTAAAACCAGGGATTCGTCGACTGTTTGTTAAAGGAAAAGACTGTCGATGTATGGGACTTGACAGGAACTTTACACAGTTCATGGACCAGTTCCTTCCACCATTTCACAAGTGCAAGTATGTGCGATTAAAATGGCTGCCTCCTTGTTTTCTCTAGCTTGCAAATTATGTATTTAATTGTGTTTTGTTACTTGTAACGGCTTGTACTGTATCTGGTTAACACTTTATATTCTCATAGCGCATCTAAAACCACGTTGAAAACGCGACGCGTGCCGCTTTGTTTACAAGATTAAATGCGTTCGTGAGCTCGCGTTCCACTGCTGTTTGTCATTGCTATGGAACAGTCAGCTGTGGTGTTAGTAACTACTGTGAAGCGTGTTTCGGGCCGCCAATGTTGAAGACCCGGAGGTTTCACAGACCATACTAAAATGCTGAGGACCTGGGGGGGTTGTAATTACAGGAGATGGGTAGGAAAACGAGAGTGTTGGCAGGTATGCTCACACATACACTCTGCACTCTGACTACTACCAAATTGTTGATGAGCCTTGAAGGCATATCTCTCTATCTCTTGCGCTGAACGCAGTCGACCAATCGCAACAGACTGTCATCAGTCCAATCAGCGCAGATTAGCACCATGCTAAGGAGGGGTTTGGGAACAAATGAATCACTGAACGAATCATATGGGAGTCCTTGGGATAATTAGGTAAAAATAAATGCATATTTTAAGACAATGAAAGTGTTATTTGACCTTGCATGCAGATCAGCCTGTTGTTTGAGACCCCCAAAACCAAAATATGACCTTTTTAATGTATAATAGGGGCTCTTTAAAATATTAAATTAATCAAGATTTAGATTTTAGGCCAAATTGCCCAGCCCTAACTGATAGTAATATTCTAGTTTTTATTTAAACTTTGAATTTAGAACGTCAATTATACTAAAATAACACTAAATTACATACATTACTTCATTTTCTAACAAGATTAATTATTAACAATAATATTTTTTAAATCACTTTTTAATTCCACACCAGTTCATCAGCATACGTTTTTCACCTACTCTTAACATTCCATAAAACAAGCAAACAAACAAGTCTCTGTAGGTTCTGATCAGTGTGTGTGTGTGTGTGTGAGTGTGCGTGTGTAAGTAAGTGGGTGTTTCTGGCTGAGTGCCGACAGACACATTTCGTACTCCGCTAATGCATGCGCTTCAGTAGGAGGATTTGCTGAAGTGTGAGTTTGTTACCTGGCAACGCGGTGATGAAGTCTCTCTGCAACATGGGCTTCAGGTAGGAGTTGATGTGTCCGTGCTGATAATGACACATGCGCGAGATCAGATGCTCCACAAACTCCACCTGGTCTGATTCTGACCACTGGTCGAATAGCTGGATGCACAGATCTTTCTCCTTATCAAAGCTCCCTTGAGACGGCCTCTTCCTCGAACCCACCACTGAACCGTTCCCTAACTGGACACAGAGAACAACAACATGAGAAGAAAAAAAAAAACAGAAGAATAGAAGCATGCCAAACCTGATTTCATACTAATTTCATCCAGCTATAAAATGTTTTGCATATAAAATAATGGTGACAATTTAGTACAGGGACCAATGTTGTCTATTAACTAGTGGCTTATTACCTGGCTATTATTAAGATATTGGCTGTTTATTAGTGTTTATAAAATACATACTCATGATCTTATTCTACATCCCTAATCCAACTTAAGGGGCCATGAAATCCCTCTCTTTCTCTTTTGACATTTTTTAAACAATTCTCTAATATGGGTGTGGAGCTCTGTGGGCAGAGGGAGGAGTGGGCATGGCCAGCAGTGCAGGGGATAAAGAGGAGCGAACAACTGTTGTCAGTTGGCTCACAAAATGAGACAAACTGTGAGGAGAGCCATGATTTTATAGTTTACGAAGTTAAAATGCAAATAAATAAACAGTAAGTAATTTAATGTCCTGCTCATCATTAAAAAGATAATCGTGTTTATATAAACACTATAAATGAGGAGGACTTCTCTCCTCCTCAATCCCCGGGTCTGAATGCAGACACAGTGGAGCAGTGCAGCAGGTCTCTTGTCCTGTCTATTCCAACTATTAGCGCTGCCGGTAATCTGGCGGATTTTAAACAAGCGAACACAGCAGCACAGATATAGGCGATGTGTCTGAATGGTAACGAAGCATAGACTGTAATGAACTCAACTGATAAAAGACAAAGTCCACCATTCTCCAATTCTCCTACAGCTCTCCCGACAAAAATGCTTGCTGCAAACCAACAGCTTAGCTGTATCAGCCTTGACAGAATCTCTGGGAAAAACATGCAACAAACCCATACGACAATCTCACCCAGTCATTGGATCTCACAGCTTGGCAGGTCTGCTTCACCTTCGGAAAGCACGTGCTCTCATGAATAATTAAGAAGCAGGGTCTTCTCATTGGATAAGAAAACTATGCTATGAATAATAACGAGAAACCTGCTCATCGCTCCACTAGCAGATTCGCGCTACGTCATAGATTCTGATCTGCCCCAAAAATTATTTTAACCCCAGAAGATGAAATTAGCTGACAAAAGCTTAAAATGATCCAGTTTTCCCCACAAATAAATCTGACAGCAGAAAGCATTGAGTGATTGGTAGCTAATATGAAACAATATAAGATCTACATGGCAGGGAAGAGCGATTCAGCACGTTTTTAGAAAAAAAAAGAAAGAAGAAAAATCAAAACAGGTTGCACTACAGCTATTATACTATATCTGACAGGTGCTAACCTCCTTAACTGATGCTCAACACACACACAAATCTGTTAAAATCTCAAAGTACTCCAAGGTGTCTTGAACCTTTAAACCCAACTCAGGGCTCAAAATGAACCTTTTTACTTGGGAGCACCGGTGCTCCCAACTTCTAAAATTTAAGAGCACCAGAAAAAATTTAAGAGCACCCACAAAAAATGAATGAGCACCACTGCAAAAGATATAAAAACACATTTATTGTATTTAAATCTAACTAATGCTGTGATCTTATTGATATTTGCACAATAATTGCAAAATTAATGTCCAATAATTATAAAATATTAATGATGCCGATGATGATAATATTAGTAACAATGAATTACATTTCTCATTAACATGCTGCCTGGAACGTGCTTGAATGAGAGTTACCTGCTATAGAAAGTACTGTTACTTTAAGAAAAATAAACCTGTGGTTTGCATCAAACAAAAATGAAGCATTGCATATATACTTTTTGCTCTATTGTTTTTATATGCATGTCAATTTGTACACGTGCACGCTCAGGAAAACTGCCCATTTTAAATGCAGTCTCGTTATGTGCGGATTTACATTTTTCTGTTTTTGTGGAAAAAGCAGGCGAGTCAGCCGACGCAATATATGAGCGGGGCAGAGCAGGATTCTCGTGATGACCGCCCGCGCAATACCGTTCTTTGTCATAAGCTGCAATATCAGTCAAAACTTAGCAAAGTCGAGCTTCTTTGGCGATGATGTATACAGTGTTGGAGATTTCATTTGGCAGCCATTTGCGTTGAATGCGCAATGAATGCAATGCATCAAGATTCGGGCCATTAAACAGCCGATCCACTCCGAGGCTCTTTCCGAAAACACGCTTTCAAATGGTGGTTCAACATTCACCATGATCAAGATCATCTGTGCCATTATTTGTAACTTTAGGTGGGTTTGCAAACCTGTGTAGCCTACTTTTCCTTGCGTCTTTCTCAGACTTCAGTCGTTTGCATTTCCTGCGGTCATAAAAGCTCCGTCATCTGACAGCAGAAAGCATTGAGTGATTGGTAGCTAATATGAAGAAATATAAGATCTACATGGCAGGAAAGAGCGATTCAGCACGTTTTTAGACAAAAAAAAAAGAAAAATCAAAACAGGTTGCACTACAGCTATTATATGCAGTCGCACAAACACTCCCAAATATATTATAAGGTCCATAGATTAAATTTTGGGCGTATATGCGTTCAAAATGGTCGCAATTTCGAGCCCTGCAACTACTACCTTAATAACTATTGTAAATAATGGTTTATTAACAGTGTGAATTAAACCTTAAATAAAGTGTAACTTGCTAAATAAACCTGGAAATGCATTTCTTGTGTTAGTTTAATATTACTTTATACTACTTTAGCTTGTAATAATATATAAATCAGGTTTTGTTTTTTATAATTTTGTTTTATTTTAGGTTTTTTTTATCATTTTGATGCACTTTAAGATTTTTTTGCAATTACAGTTTGACTTTCATCTATTTTTATTTCAGTTTTAGCTTTTATTTATTTACTTCTACCAAGTACTTTCAGTGCTTTAAGCAAACATTTTTAAATTACTTCTTCATGCTCAATTCAATTCGCTTTAGATCATTTTCACAACCCTAGAGATTAGTCACATGAATAATTATTCACATATTTAATAACTGACTGAAACTCTATCTGGTTTTCTGGGTGCATTTTATCAATGAATTTATAAATAAACCTGAAAATGCATTGCTTGTGTTATTTCAGTATTTTACACTGTTGTAGTCTGTATTAATATATGAATTAGGTGTTTGTTTTTCATACTTTTTTATTTGATCATTCTGATGTGCTTTAAGACTTTTTTGCAATCACGGTTTGATTTTCATCTTTTTATGCTTCAGTTTTAGTTTTTATTTATTTATTTATTTTTTTACTTCAAATGTTTTTAGCACTTAAGTTAAACATGTTCAATATGTTTAATTCAATTCACTTTAGTTCATTTTCACAACCCTAGAAGTCAGTCAAATGTTAAATAATTATTCACATCATATTTATTAACTGACTGAAACTCTAGATTAACTGCTTTTCTGGATGCATTTAGTCAATTAATTCTAGAATATTTGTAAAAATTAGAATAATTAAAATTATGACATTTACTCAAAAAAAAAAAAACAATTGAAATAGCATGTTGGTCAGCTGTAAAGTGATTAGTTGTGTAAACCCCGATTTATAAAAATGCATATTTTAAATTTGCAGCTACTGCATACCTTCTGCAGCCATAACAATGGGTCGTTTTAAAATATATGAGATTTTGCTCTGTTTTCCTGCTTAACAGCTGCAACACTAAAGCAAATTGCTTTTTGATTGATCCCTTCTCATAAATATGGATGACAATTAAATTACCACACAGGCTTGGAAAACATTGTCTCTTTGAGCAGGAATCATTCTTAGTACAGTTTCTGCTTATATTTTGGAGAAAATTTAATTGTTCTGTTTCATTTACAGTAAAGAAGTTTTAGTTTTTTCTATATATTGTTTTAACTACAAAAATCATGTTTTATAGTTTTTTTCTTGTTTTAGTCTAAACATCTATAAATTGAGTTTTTTCATAAAACAAGCAAAATAATCTCCCAATGGAGTAAGCAAAATAATCTTGTTTTCCCTTGTGACAATTTTTTTATATACTCCACTAAAAGATTATTTTCCTTGTATTATGGAAAAACTCACCTATTTTTGACATTATTTTAAAAACAAGACAATATTTTTTGCTTGTCTAGGAAATGCTTCTCTATTTAAAAATGTTTAGATATATGGACTAGAAACAAAACAAAAAAAATATCTAGGAAAGGCATTTTTGCAGTGTTAATGTCTAAGGATTTATGTAATGTACATTATACTTCAATTTACTCTAAACCAAAACGAAAGAGCTGAAAACAGTTCACACATAATTAACCGGCTAACCTATGCAAATGCTAAAAAAATATCTTTCAACTGCATCAGAAATTCATCAATTTTCCTTCGGCTTAGTCTCCATTTCAGAGGTCACCACAGCGGAATGAACCGCCAACTATTTCAGCACTGGGAAACACCCATACACACACTCATTCACACACACTACGGCCAATTTAGTTTATTCAATTCACCTATAGACGAATTACCGGTTTGTAAACATTCAGGATGTGCGCACAGCGAGGTTGCAGGAAAAAAACGGGAGCGCTAGCATTTACAGCAAGGAAATGACAGCCGATGCGGTACAGCATTTGTTGTTGTATTAGAGATAAGTTATATTGATTATTACATGTTATATATTATTTACATAATGGTTTCAGCGTATTATAACAGCTTGTCACCCAGTGATAGGCACAGTTATTCTACAAAATTGCCGTTAAAGTGAGTGGCGTTCGTCTGACAGGTCCATTTGCGATAGCACAAAAAATGTGCAGATACAGTGGCAAACGCTGTTACCTGCAAACCCCGTCCTACAGACTTTACAGTGAATGGCTTTAGTTACTTTCATAGCGGACTTGAAGCCACTGGAAGTCTTTTATCCACTCTTGGAAAAATGTATATGGTGGATTAACATTCAGCACATGATCACTAATAAGATGTGCCATTATTAGTAACTTTAGGTGCTTTCCTAAAACTAAATCTGTCAGTGTTATTTTCATTCTCTCATCTTCAGCGCTTCACATTTTCGCGGTTGTAGCTCTTGTCATCTGAAGGCAGAAGGCATTGACTGAGTGATTGACAGCTGATATTAACCAATCCATTGGCGTTCTAGAGCAGTGGGCCAATAAGAAGAGCACAAAGGCGGGGGCAAGCATTGCAGGCTTTTACTTCAGCAAGTTCACATAACAACTGTTTTAATCTGTTTCTGAGCGCTGCGTTTGGCATTTTTCCACGCAAAGATACATTCTGCATAAATATCTCCTAAATCTGCGCACGCGGTGAGGATTTTGCAGGGAAAACAGGTCGCACAGCGACAATTTATGCACTAGCACAAATGCTGCCAATTATATTTTTAGGTTGCATAAAATTTTGGACGCATATGAGACCAAAACGTTCGAGCCCTAGCATCTTGTTATTATTTCCTCATAATAATAAAAATAAAATAAGGAAGTTATCATCAATCACAATACCAAACACGACATGTTTGCTATTGCAACAAGTCTTTTTTTGCAACCAGTATGCGCGGTTGAACCCGTGTGACGTCATGTGTGACGTAGGTTGGTAATTCACCTATAGCGCATGTCTTTGGACTGTGGGGGAAACCAGAGCACTCGGGGGAAACCCACTCCAACATGGGGAGAACATGCAAACTCCACACATGAATGCCAACTGACCCAGCCGGGACTGGAACTAGTGATCTTCTTGCTGTGAGGCAACAGTGCTAACCACTGACCCAGCGTGCCGCAGCATCAGAAATTATTATTAATAATTATTATTAAATACTAATGTATTAAATGTAACCCCGATGTAATTATTTTACTTCATGAGCTAATACTTTAAGACATTGATCAAATGTAGTAGATTTAAACCCCCTGAAAGTCTACACAGTCATGTTATGTAACAGAAACAGCCAAATCACTCACTCACTCACTCTCACACACACACACACACACACACCTACCTTAAAAACTGTTGTCTTCTTCTGAGAAACGTCATCTGTGTTATTCTGAGACTCCATTACTGTCATGTTCTACAGAGACACAAGAGAGAGAGAGAGATGTTTAACATGCAAGTAAAGCATTCAGTAAGGTGCATTCTGGGTAAAACACTGCCGAACAACACAAGAGAAGTTTAATAAACACAGAAACAACCACCACAAACATACCTCTCAAAACAGTCTCATCAAAATTTTGGAGTTTACAGAACAAACTCTAAAGGGAGGGGCTTGGGGCACAGTGGGAGGAGCTTAACGTTTCAGCTGAACGACTGCTTTAATTGGATTGGTTGGCTCAGCTCTGTATTTCAACACACAGTGACTTCCAATCATGAAAAACCACAGAAGCACATGCATGTGTATCTTTATAAAAGCAAACACACATACAAACAAAGACAGACCATTGAAAGCTGATGTAAAAACACGACCTGCTCGTTTTACATGCGAGTCACGCATATAGTTAAGCCCATAATTATTCATACCCCTGGCAAATTCTGACTTAGTTACTTTTATTGAACTAGCATTTTTTTGGAACCAGAAATGACACTCAAAAGATAATAAGACAAGAGGCATCATTGAAGGAAAAACATTATTTCTCAGCTTTTATTTACATATGTACAAGTCAGAATTAATGATTAATTTTAGCCTTGACTGTATATAATTGCCTCGAGCTGCCAGACTTTGTTTCTCTTTA
>CAIGQZ010032675.1:433389-455526 GCA_903798205.1 Danio tinwini
GTGTGTGTGTGTGTGTGTGTGTGTGTGTGTGTGTGTGTGTGTGTGTGTGCGGCCCTTTACTGACAGCTGCGTGTGTTGATCTTGTCGGAAATTATGGTAAAAAAGTCCTACATGATGGTAATAGTTTGAATGTGGTGTTTCCTTCAATAATGCCACTAATATCTGCATACTCCACGTCTTAATTCAATTTCTGTTTAGTTCAGTGATGACTTTAGTCAGATTAAGGTCATCAAAAATGGCTGTTTGGAGCTTATGTAGGCCGACAGCTCAACATTGTTGTTTAGCTGAATAAACAGTTAGTAAACACAAGTACATCTTATTGAACATCATTTATTTTCATCACCAATTATCATAGTAGAACAGTTCCTCAAGCAGTTTGGGATACATTTTGAAAACAGGAGATGAGCTGGTCTAATGCGCTTGTCTAATGGCTTGAGAAACCCGTTCTCAAAGACTTACTTTTAGTCATTATTTGGATAGCGCACATATTCTGAATGCCCTCGGCAGAATTCAAATGAGCCATTTTAATCTAGATTAATGTAGATTAATTCCAATATTACAGTGAGATTAATCTAGATAAAAAAATAATCTATGCCCACCCATAAAAAATACTCAAAAATGTCACTTATAGTCACACAAGTGCCAATTTCACATCTGTCACATCCATAGCAGAGAGATGTCACACACATAACCAAGCTTTTTCCTCATAAATGCAAAAATGTCGAATAAAATAAAATCAATCATGTTTGTTCTATAGAGAGCCGACTCTTATCCTTTTGATTAGCATTATTTCTCTTCGGTTGAGCAGTTTAATTCACAGGATTTCTAAAAAGTATGTTGTGAACTGTAAACTCGCAAATTTTTTTTTGGTCGCATCCATAAATCCTGTTTATTTTCCTCATTTAAAATTAGGGATGCACCCATATGATTTTTTTGGAACCGATCCAATCTCGATACCAAAATTCTGAGTATCGATCGATTTATATGCTTATATGCTTCAGCAACAAAACACAAACTGGTCTGTTAAATAAAATGTTGATATAAATAGAATTACAGTGAAATACTCACAGTTTCAAAGTAGCCTGTATATGGTTAAATCATTTTTCTGTTAATGACAATCCATATTGCGTCCGTCAGTAATTTAATCAACTACTTTGACCACTATGGGCCAGGCTTTACAAACTATTCGCAGCACTGAAAGTATTCCCTTCGAAAGAAAAAAGAAATTTATTGTGGGAATAATCTTACGGAGCGGAGCACATCGCATCTGCGCACCCGGTGCATGAATGAAGCGCTTGATGCATCGGGGACAAATTGCGCAGCCCTCCGGTATACGGACACTTCCAAAACACAAGCTCAAAGGGAAGAAATCAGTGCGTTGAGGATCTGTCCAATGTATTATTGAGCCTTTTCTGATTTAAAGTTTCGGGTAGGCCTACTTTGTGTGTGAAGAGCAGGTGATGAATGCGATCTGCGGATCTATATAACAGACACAGCGCAACATGATTTAGAAACAGAAATGAACTCCTTGTTGTAGGTCAAAATGAATCAATTTATTGCAAAACTAAATCAATTTCTCCACTGATTATTTAAACTAACAGGAACAAATAGTCTTGGAGAAAGATTTTCATGTCGTCATGAACGCGACGCGCAGTTTAAAATGTGAATAAATGATAGACAGGCGCGGCGGAGGGAAGCAGTGAAGTGAACATGAATTTAACCACGTGAATATTCATCTGTACTTCACATGAAACTATAGAATGGCTTCAGAACATTTGGAATATAGTAGGTCTACATGACAACTTTTTAGTGCCTTATAATAGGCTACCTTCATGGCTTAGTTGGCTTATAAGCACAAAATATAGATTTGGATCGGTACCAGCTGGCTAATACCCGATCCAGCAAAAATATGTGGTATCGAACCGATACCCATGCATCCCTATTTAAAATAAAAAAAAATTTCACAGATTTATATTTTTCTGATCCCAGAACTCTGTGGTTAGTTGTTTTGGAAAATATAGCCAGACGTTTTAATATAATGTGAACATAGACTTCTCTGAGAATTTATGTTTTAGGTTTTAAGTTTTTACTGCAAAATGTCACATCCATAACGCTGGAATTTCTCATGTATAACATGTGTGCGTGTGTGTGTGTGTGTGTGTGTATGTGTGCTTACCATTCTTGGAGCCGCTGAGCTCTGCTCCGTGTAGCTTCAAGACGTATCTCATCGTCTCCTGGTTTTCATAGACAATAAGAATTTCAACAGCTCCCATTTCCAGAGCCCTCAGTGTGTCCTCAACGCCGTAACAATACTTCCCAGTGTCCTGACTGATCTCGTCAAAGTACCGGCCTGAGACACAGAACAAAATTAAAATCAATCAATCAATCAATCAATCAATCAATCAATCAATCATAGCACCTTAAAGGGCTAAACATTTTTGAACATTTATTTCACAATGTGTGTGTCTGCAATAGTCACATCACAGGACTAGATTTTTTTTAAAGATTAAAAAAATAAAACACGGCAGCACGGTGGCGCAGTGAGTAGCACGTTTGCCTCACAGCAAGAAGGTCAGTGGTTCGAGCCTCGGCTGGGTAAGTTGGCATTTCTGTGTGGAGTTTGCATGTTCTTCCCGTGTTCGCCTGGGTTTCCTCCGGGTGCTTCGGTTTCCCCCACAAGTCCAAAAACATGTGGTATAGGTGAATTGGGCAGGCTAAATTGTCCGTAGGGAATGAGTGTGCATGGATGTTTCCCAGTTGAAAATTTAAATCTGCTTTTATTCTAGCAGAAATAAAACAAATAAGACTTTCTCCAGAAGAAAAAAATATTATAGGTAATAATGTGCACAAAATAAAAAATGTGCACAAAATAAGCAGAACTAAAATGCTGCCTTGTTAAATATTATTACAATCATCAGTATTTACCGATTAACTTCTTCTCCTGCATGAACTTGACATTGGTCAGGATCTCAGCGGAGAGCTCGATGGCCTGATTGAAGCCATTTTCTCCTCCGTAGCAGATGTCCACCAGCTTCAACACTTTCACCTGCAACCTCTGCAACCAATCAGAGAAAACCGACTTCAGCCGATCACAGGAAAACTGCAGTGTCAGGAAAGCACACTACTTCTGAATCTCACAATATCGACAGTTTAATTCTGATTCACATCCAATTTTCCATGTTTACAGTTTTTAATCAGAGCAAAAGCAAGGGAATTTACAATGCATCAGGAAAGTATTGATAGCGCTTCACTTTGTCCACATTTTTTTGTTACAGCCTTATTCCAAAATTTGATAAATTATTATTTTCTCTAAATTCTACACACAATCCCCCATAATGACAATGTAAAAAAAAAGAGTTTTTAAAATTGTTGCAAATTTATTAAAAATAAAAAACCTAAAACATCACATGTACATCAGTATTCTCAGCCTTTGCTCAATATGTTGTTGATGCACCTTTGGCAGCGATTACAGCCTCAAGTCTTTTTAAATATGATGCCACAAGCTTGGCACACCTGTCTTTGGGAATTTTTGCCCATTCCTCTTTGCTGTACTTCTCAAGCTCTATCAGGTTGGTTGGTAAGCGATGGTGTACAGCCATTTTCAGATCTCTCTAGAGATGTTCCATAGGATTTAGGTCTGGGCTCTGGCTGGGCCACTCAAAGACATTCACAAAGTTGCTGTGAGGCCACTACATTAATATTTTGGCGGTGTGCATTGGGCAGGGCCGGAGCAAGCCGAACTGCTGCTCTAGGCAATGGACTAGCACACCACCCTCAACCCGAAAGGGAAAACGAACCTGACCAGTTCATAAAGTGAGGATGGGGGGTTGATGTTGGGAATGAGTCAGTACGTTGGGTTGGGCGGCGGGGAGCGTTTGCCGCCCTCATTATTATGCCAGACCCCTATTATGCAAGTGTTCTGTTGATGTTGTGGATGAAAGTCAGTACGTTGGGTTGGGCGGCGGGGCGCGTTTGCCGCCCTCATTATTATGCCGCTCTAGGCAGCCGCCTAGGTCGCCTCTATGGACGCGCCGGCCCTGTCATTGTCCTGCTGGAAGATAGACCATCGCTCCTGGAAGATAGACCATCACTCCAGTCTGACGTCAAGAGCACTCTGAAGCAGGTTTTCATCCAGGATGTCTCTGTACATTGCTGAATTCATCTTTCCCTCTATCCTGACTAGTCTTCCAGTTCCTGCTGCTGAAAAACATCCCCACAGCATGATGCTTCCACCACTATGCTTCACTATAGAGATGGTATTAGCCTGGTGATGAGAGATGCCTGTTTTTTTCCAAATGTAATGCCTGGCATTCACTCCAAAGAGTTCAATTTTAGTCTCATCAGACCAGAGAATTTTGTTTTTTATGGTCTGAGAGTCCTTCAGATGCCTTTTGGGAAATTCCAGGTGGGGAGTGTCTTCCGTCTGGCCACTCTACCATACAGGCCTGATTGGTGGATTGCTGCACAGATGGTTGTCCTTCTGTAAGGTTCTCCTCTCTCCACAGAAGAACACTGGAGCTCAGACAGAGTGACCTTCGGGTAATTGATCACCTCCCTGACTAAGGCCCTTCTCCTCCGATCACTCAGCTTAGATGGACAGCCAGCTCTAGAAAGAGTCTTGCTGGTTCCAAACATCTTCCACTTATGGATGATGGAGGCCGCTGTGCTCATTGGAACTTTCAGAGCAGCAGAAATGTTTTTGTAACCTTCCCCAGCCTTGTGCCTCGAGACAATCCTGCCTTGGAGGTCTACATACAATTCCTTTGTCTTCATGCTTGGTTTTTGCTTTGACATGCACTGTTAACCCTGGGCCCTTATATAGACAGGTGTAAGCCTTTTCAGATCATGTCCAATCAACTGAATTGACCACAGGTGAACTCCAATGAAGCTGCTGAAACATCTCAAGAATGACCAGTGGAAACACAATGTACCTGAGCTCAATTTAGAGCTTCAAACCAATGGCTGTGAATACTGATGTACATGTGATTTTTCAGCTTTTTTATTTTTAATACATTTGCAGCAATTTCAAAAGCTCTTTTTAAATTTTTTTTACAAGTTTCAGCTCACATTACCCATTAAATCATGTATTATACCCTTCTGAAAATGTCGATTTGGGGTCAGAACCAATTGAAGTCTGTGCCTTTAAATGCAAATGAGCTGGTTTTCCCCACCCGCCATTCTGATATGCGTGTCTGCTTCTCCTGCATCATGTCAGATAAACAACACAGTCAGTGGCAGACACGGATGAAGCAGAGATCCAAAATACCACAGTAGCACTGAACTAGGATGTTTTCCCAATGCTACTATGGAGACATGTTAAAATGTGCCTGTTAATCAATTGGGTGGGCGGGAAAAACCTCAAAATCTCAAAATAAAATAATGATTGTCAATGATCAAATGGATCTGCATATGCTCCTCCCGAAATCTGTTTTTAAAACTTCACTTAGAGCCGACAACACAAACCAGTCCACTGTTTTCTTACCGGGTCAAACATGTCCGACTGGCTGAGCTCCGTCTTGAAGTCTGCAGATCCGGCCAGCACCAGTCCAACCACATTGACTTTATCATTGGACACATAGAGCTGCACGGCCGTCTCTGCAACCTTCCTCACATAATTATGCCTCTTCTCCATTCTTAACCGGGCAAAGCGCAGAGCAGACTGACCTCCCCTTCCTAAAATCATTATACGTTTAGGTGTAATTCATTATGGGCATGAGCTTTATAGAAAGCGTTAGCAGAAACTCCAACAGATTTGAATCAAGGGGGTGTAAGAATTTTCACTTTTCAGTGAAACATCCCTTTAGTAAAGTGTCTATTCATGATAATTACCATGTTTTTTGGGCAGGTCCACAGTGAATTTGTGCAGCACTTCTCTGGTGTTTCCCTGTAGAGTCCCGAACAGAGCTCCACTACCATCAATAACAATGAAGCCAAACTTACTGTCGTCAGTCAATAGTGCCGTCAGAGCCTAAAAGGAAGGCCAAAGATTATACAGCACCCCAAATCTATTGATATTTGCATTGTGATTTTACCTCGGTGTGGAACTTGTTGTCACAGAGGTACAGTGAAGTGTTGATGGGTTTAAATGGTTCAAAGTCAATGTTGACTTTCTTCTCTTTGCCTTCGTCAGTCACTATTGTCCCACAGTAAACCACCAGACCGTTATGTGGCACTGCAGGAGAAGAGAACACAAAACAATTTGTAACACTTTCCAATAAGGATGTATTAGTTCATCTTTGTTTTGTTTTCTTATGTCTGTTTATCTACACTACCTGACAAAAGTCTTGTCGCCTATTCAAGTTTTAGGAACAACAAATAGTAACTTGACTTCTAGTTGATCATTTGGTATCAGGAGTGTCTTATATGAAAGGCAAAGGCCTCTAGATTACGCTTATTTTACTAAAATAAAATATGATCATGTCTTGATTTTTAATGATTTCATGAGGACAGTAAGGTCTGACTTTGCTGAGACAAAATTTTGTCTCTTAACAGAAATAGTGTCCAGTCTAGAATATAAAGTCATGGTGCAGTGGAAACAGAATGAATATTGTGTCTGACTCCATCATGAGCTTGGAGGACTGCATCCATACATCTCTGCAATGACTCAAATCACTTATTATTAAAGTCATCTGGAATCCCAGAGTTCATCAAGATGGTTTGGATTCATCGTTAATGCCTCCTCCTTCATCTTACCCCAGACATGCTCAATAATGTTCATGTCTGGTGACTGGGCTGGCCAATCCTGGAGCACCTTGATCTTCTTTGCTTTCAGGAACGTTGATGTGGAGGCTGAAGTATGAGAAGGAGCGCTATCCTGCTGAAGAATATTCCCTCTCCTGTGGTTTGTAATGTAATGGGCAGCACAAATGCCTTGATACAACTGTGCTGTAGTTTTACGGCACAACTGTAACTGTTAATATACAGTGCACTTGTAACTTTTACAGTAATACTGTTAATTTTACAACACTTTTTACAGTTCAATTAACATGAACTAATTGTGAACACATTCATTCAGCATTACCTTATCTTTGTTAATGGTGCAATGTAAGTTTTTGACTATATTAAAACACCAAAATATGTTTGCAGATATTTAAGAGACATGCTAAGTGAACATATTTGTTTATGTGAAAACTAATGCTAAAGTCTTTTAATCTCCTTTGAAAATGTGCGTTTCGTGTCTTAGGCCCAGTTTCAATTCTATTTTTGTACCCCCTTCCCCTTGGCCCTTGAAACAGAGTGTGAAGAGGAAGGGCTTCAAAACTACAGCACCTGCACATGCATCATATGTCATCTTGAGCTCTAGCTTCATATCAGATCGATGATGTCGACTGCTGTAGCTATTCCAGTTGCTTTTTTTTGGTATTTATCTTCAGGAAATCACTGAAGGCAACAATATCATGTTATTATGACGATATAATGTGGCAATAAGATCTGTACTGTGCATTTACAACCTGGCCATATTCATCAATGTAAACACAAGAAAACATCACGAGTGTGGTCCTGAAAAATCTCCCTTTCGAGGGGTATCTAGCCCTTCCCCTAAAGAGAATTGGGACGCCCCTACCCTTTCACGTAAACGCGCAAAACGTAAGGGGGAAGAGCTAAGGGGTAGAATTGGGATTGGGCCTAAATGTCTTTGTTTTAGTCTCTATAACCAGCTCACTGCCAGTTTACCCAATTATATTTCATCACCCTGGGTTGCCTTAGTGAAAAACAACGTATTTCATTTCAGTCATGAATGCTGCAACAATCTATGCAGCTGTAGCCAAAGACACAACCTCTATTGGAGAACAGAAGCCTCCAAAATGAGACGCACATTGAAAGTTTTAAAAACCCACAGGTGGTTTTCATTCATTCATTTTCTTTTCAGCTTTGTCCTTTTATTAATCTAGGGTCACCACAGCGAAATTAACCGCCAACTTATCCAGCATATGTTTTTTTTTTTGCAGCGGATGTCCTTCCAGCCACAACCCATCACTGGGAAACACTCATTCACACAAACACTCATACACTGCGGTCAATTTTTAGCATACCCAATTAACCTGTACCACGTCTTTGGACTTGAGGGGGAAACCGCAGCACCCGGAGGAAACCCACGTGAACATGGGGAACACATGCAAACTCCACACAGAAATGCCAACTGACCCAGCCGAGGCTCAAATCAGTGACCTTCTTGCTGTGAGGCGAACGTTCTAGCCACTGCGCCACCGCGTTGCCACACTGGTGGTTTTTAATGAGCAAATAATATAAAAATTACAAAACAGAAACATTAGCTGAGCAGCTAACATTGTGACGCAGTGTTCAATATGCAGAAAGATTCCAGTGACAAACAATTTGTCCGCACATGGCGCAACACAACAGCAAAATGTAAATACAGCCATTCAGAAGCACAAAACAGTGCACTGCACTGCGCTCCAACAAAATGATAAGGTTTAGAATCTAAATAATACATATTAAAGCATTAGTAAAAGTGCATGCTGACACTAAGTCACAGTTCTAACATTCAATTTCAGAAATGTTTATTTTATTTTCAAGATCTGAGTTTAACTATATCCTGCTGCTTTCAGTATGGCAATAAATGTCATGTTAACTCACATTGAGAGCATTTAACACTGAATACAGCACATAATCAGTACCTGAGGTGATTGTTTGTCATGGAAGTTTTTGCTGTTTTTCAGCCGCGAGAAATAGAAACCGTTTCTAAAACCTTTTAACATGGAAAATATTCCTTTTATAGCGCATGTAGCTAGGACAAAGTAAAGATAGTCAATACGCTCGCTCATGTAGGTGTTGTCAATCTGGCAACCTGTGTTTCAGCGTCGTCAAAGGATGGGTCGGGTGAAAAAGTGTTTTGAATTTGAACTGCAATATCTACTTCAACCACTGGGTGTCAATCTTACATACTTGACCTTTAGCTTTAACTTATATTCTAATGCTTACATTAACAGCCTAATTAGATAACGTTAAAGACATTAGATAATGTTGAAGTGGTGTATACTTTACAGTAAGATTCCTAATTCCCTTAACATGCTTTTTTAAATTATAAATCATGTTGATAAAGAGTCCACAAACATTAATAATATGAATAAGTCACCTTCTCCTTGTAATACCAATATCATACACATTAATTGGTGCCCTGGTATGTCACAGAAACATGCACAAACACGCTCAAACACACACTCACCAAGTTCATCATTCATTTTCTTTTCAGCTTAGTCCCTTTATTAATCAGGGGTCGCCACAGCGGAATGAACCGCCAACTTATCCAGCATATGTTTTACGCAGCAGATGCCCTTCCAGCTGCAACCCATCACTGGGAAACACCCATACACACACATACACTATGGACAATTTAGCTTACCCAATTCACCTGTACCACATGTCTTTGAACTCCGGGAAACCAGAGAAAACTTATGCCAACTTGGAGAACATGCAAACTCCACATAGAAGTGCCAACTGACCCAGCCGAGGCTCGAACCAGCAACCTTCATGTCATTTATGTATTTATTTGTTTTATTATTATTATTATTATAATTATTATAATTATGTCTCTTCAAACACCTGTCATTTCAGACTGAAGTAATTAACTGCTAGAAAACTAATGTAAGTTGTATTCTAAATAAGAGCTGTGGGGTTTGTGAATGTGTATACTTGAAAATGAGTTTAAATCAATTAAAGGCAAACACACACTCACCTTTGCTGTAGAGTTTGAGTCTTTGCTGGACTGAAGTGATGGCTCCCAGCACTGACAGTCGGTTTACACGACTCTTGATGTTGGACGCCGTACCGAACTCATCCGCCAACATCTTGGCCACTCTGGAGATCTGATCTTTAGGAGGAACGATGAGCGAGATCATGCTGGTCCCATTCCTGACAGAGAAAAGAAACGCAGACTCCAGTGTCATTCAGCTCTGCAGATCCATCACCCTGGCAAATTACTATCAATTTACAAAGAGAAAAATCACATTAAGCAAGCATTCTTAAAAAGATATTATTCATCCAAAAAATTTTAATTTACAGTTAATTTACTCACCCTCAGGCCACTATTTAGGTCATTCTTTCTTCAGTGGAACATTAAAGGAGACATCTCATGCAAAAATCACTATTTATAGTGATTATTTATAATGGGTTTAAGCTCCACATTTATAATCCTCTTTGTCAATGACATTATCTTCAGTGTGAAAACTCTAACGACAGATGGCTGCTTCTTACTCAGGGCTGTTTATGCTAATGAGCAAGAGATCGTCACTAATGAGCGGGGATTTCCCCCTTTACAAATGGAGAATGTCAATCAAAGTGTTCAACCCAGGCTCATTCTGATTGTGTACCCCTATATACATTTCTATAGAGCGCCAAATTTGTCCAAGGAGCTACGTTTTTATGCAGTTTTTGTTTTATGCGAAACCACCAGAGGCTGCTGTATACGCTTTTTGAGATCTCAAATTTTTCCATTTGCGCCTGTTATTCTCACGTAAATCCACCAGAGGCTGACTGACTGACCGATTCTCACCCTGTTACAGGGTTTCTGCAGATATCATAATGTCAATTTTAAGACTTTTTAAGACCTTTTTAAGACCATTAAGTATTCAATTTAGGACCTCAATCACAATATTAAAAAGACGCATACACATAAAGAGAAAATGCTAAATCTCAAAATTAGTGGCAAAATAAATGTATTCAAATTGAACAGTACTGAAGACAGGTAGATGCATCATTGAACTACAGGAAAAAAAAACAAACAAACATCTTAAGGCTGATTTATAGTTTCACCTAGCGCCACATTGCGCATTTTCACTGACTGCGAGCGCACCTCAAACGGACGAGGATTTTAAAATGACAGGGGGCGGTCAAAACAAACCCACCGTAAAGTCAGACAGTTAAACAGAGAAGTAGGAAGTTTCCGGAACTATGTCATATCATTAATATCGTTCATTATAATTTATTATAAAGATTTTTATAACAAGTTTTTTTTTTATTCAAACTTTGATGCATCGCTTGTTTTCAGAATCAGAATCAGTTTTATTGCCAAGCGTGCTTCACACACACAAGGAATTTGTTTTGGCAACAGAAGCTTTCAGTGTACATAAAGTGACGAGTGACAACACAAAATTAAATACAAGAAAAGAAAAGGCAATAAACATTAAACAGAGATGCAGTTAGTCAAAAAGATCTGGATGTTGAATGTATGTACAGATATGTTGTAAATATACAGGTTATAAGGTGCTGTGTACAAGTGCGTATGAGAAAGTATTGCACGTTTATTAGGGGACAGTAGGGGAATATTTAACTGTTCATGAGGTAGATGGCCTGAGGAAAGAAACTTTTCCTGTGTCTATCTGTTTTTGTGCTTGGTGCTCTGTAGCGCCGACCAGACGGTAACAGTTCGAACAGGTAGTGTGCTGGGTGTGAGGCGTCCAGAGTGATTTTACGAGCCCTTTTACTCACTCTGGAAGAGTACAGTTCTTGAAGTGTAGGAAGGGTAGTGCCAATGATTCGTTCAGCAGTCCGGACTATTCGCTGTAGTCTACAGAGGTCGGTTTTGGCAGCTGAGCTGAACCAGACGGTGATTGAAGTGCAGAGGATGGATTGGATGACAGCTGAGTAGAACTGTACGAGCAGCTCCTGTGGCAGGTTGAACTTTCTCAGCTGACGAAGGAAGTACAGTCTCTGCTGGGCTTTCTTTACAATGGAGTCTATGTGAATGTCCCACTTCAGATCCTGAGAGATGGTGGTGCCCAGAAACCTGAATGACTCTACTGCAGCCACAGTGCTGTTCATGATGGTGAGTGGGGGGAGTGCAGGGGGGTTTCTCCTAAAGTCCACTATCATCTCCACTGTTTTGAGCGTGTTCAGCTCCAGGTTGTTGTATCTGCACCATAAAGCCAGCCGCTCCACCTCCACCGCCAGCTTTTGTTCATATCTTGGACAGTTCCACCTATTAAAGTTAAATATTAATGACAACAGAACATGGGTTGCTTTACAATTATATTTTTTGTCATGGAAAGAATAAAAGCAAAAACAAAGTACACGCTAAAAATACTGATGTTTTATTAATTTATTTTTTGCCCACTGAACAATTCACTCATCACTGTCTGGCTAGTTTCTGTCCTCTACTTGTATGCTAAAAAGGCAATAATGGTCCAACAGTCCTGACCATTATCACTAATAAAGCCAAGAAAACAGGGCATCAGTATACTGTAAACCGATAGGTTCAAATACGATTTTCAAAGAAATAATTTGTTACTTAATTTTAGTTTGTAACTATTAAATTGTTTTAAATTCAAAATAGTAATATATAAATCAGTGTAAAACCTATGAATGGTGGGAAAACATATTCTGTAATATTACAACCACCTGGGTCTCCACTTTTGCATGGCCTCTCTTTTTTTGTTTTAACAGACTTATCCCTTAGGTTTTTCCCAAACTTTTACAAAAACTTTCCTCTTTTCCCACTGCTGTTGCAATTTCCAGCCAAGAATTATTGTTCATCTGGTTAGCTCTATGATCACGCATGGAAGGATCATAAAGGTGTCTGTACCTGTTTCAGACAAAATCTATTGAAAGTGATTCATTTTCAACTCAAATCAAATGCAGCGCAGCGCAAACTGTCCACCAGCCGAAATCATGTTGTGCACACCCAAAGCGAATCTCCGCAAACACATCGATGACGTCACACTCGCGCGCACTAAGTTCAATAACAGAAAGCTGATTAGCTATTGCATTTTGTACAATGTTAATTGTGTCAAAGCAGCTTCACATAGAAGATTATAGTAAATTGAAACAGTGTCAGTTCAGTTTTCAGAGTTTAAGTTCAGTTTAGCTCAGTTCAGTGTGGTTTAATTTTCACTACTGAGAGTCCAAACACTGAAGAGCAAATCCATCGATGTGCAGCTCTACAGATCCCGAACCATGCAAGCCAGTGACGAAATACTGAACCAGTGACGAACTACAACACCAGGAAAATCAAGCAACAACCAAAAATAATTTAAATGAGCATTAGATGTAGCGTTACATGGACATCGGAAAAATAAGACCCGTGCAAAAAATATTTAAGACCTAAAACAGCGAATTTAAGACTTTTTAAGGCCTAAAATTTCGATTTTTTAATTTTAGACTTTTTAAGACCCTGTGGAAACCCTGTGTTATTTATTAAATTTTTGGGCTTTTGTTTTTGTCTTACCTGCTTTCTGGAAACGTTCTTCGCCAGACTTAAACCCCTCATAGCGGTGAACTTCTGCTCTGCATCTCAAATTCTCTGTGGTACGCGCCGAGCCACTGGACAAACTGGTAATAGAGGAAAAGCTGTCCACACGGAGGTAAGCGGTCAGCTGGTAAGTGCGAAAAGGAACAGCGTAATACCACCCCGTAGTGTTCGCTTTAAAGATGAAATGCATCCATACGTACCTCTGGCTACATAATTTGCCATCTCCAGAAATGTATACAGGGGTATGTTTTCAGAAAGTCTATGTTGAAAGTGTTTCAGCAGACTGTTTTTATCAAGTGTGATTATAAAGAAATACAATTAATTAATTCTTATCATTAGATGCTGGCTATATTCACACACTGTTGCCACACGACTGTGTTTAAACCCTTTGTAAATGAATTTTTTATGTAAAATTGTGAAATAAGCACACCTTTGCTAAAAGGAGACAAGAAAAGCAAAAAGCAGATTAGGTTTCTATTCTGACAGTGCCAAGTCAACGCCAACACTAATCTTTTTTATTTTTTTTTCAATATATTTTAGCAATTAAACATAACTTACAACTTCAGACAACTAAATTTAAACTCCCATCTGGCTAGTGCACTTCAACAACACATCTTGTATGACTTAAGAATGGTTCACTATGTGTAAAGAGAGTAGATGGTGTTTAGTGGCTGTCTAAATGCTTTCAACCACATGAGCGTCTAGACTGAAGTGGCCTAAAGTGGACAAGTTTAAAGGTTTCAACCAGTTTATCCCTGTATTTCACATCATTCACTTGTGATCTGACCAATAAATAAGCATCTTAAATACAGGTTTTAACAGGGCTCAAGAGGGTTACTTATTAAAAGGTAAAAATAAACAGCTTGCCCACTTGTCAAACACCAATATAGTTTTCTGAACTGCACTGTTTTTATTGTAAATTTGCAATGTTTTTATTTAAGAAAATGTTAACTGGACTATTAAAAGTATCTGCTGAATGAATTTTAAAAGCATTGCCTTATGTGAATCTTAAATGTCCAATATAGCTTATTGTTAATTGTAAAATCAATCAAAAATAAAATAAAATAAACAAACAAACAAATAAATAATTAATTAATTAAAAGTCAGAATATTTCAACCCAGTCTCATTCTGATTATGTACCTCTATTTACATTTCTGGTGAGCGCCAAATACGTCCCAGGAGCTACGTTTTTTTGCAGTTTTTAGTTTTTGCGAATCCACAAGGCCGCTGTGTACGCTTTTTCAGATCTCAAATTACTCTTACAAGTGTCATTCACACCTGCTGTTCTCGTAAATTCAAACCAGAGGCCGATGTTAACTGACTGATTGACTGACTGAACAACTGACCCACCCTCCACCCTCCCTAAACCCTAAAATAGTGCTTTCAAAAGCACCAACTGACCAGTCCAGAAAAAAGAAAAGACTTCACAGCAGCCAGATTTTTACCACATTTTCAGATTTTATCACGTTTTATCACATTTCACATGTATTTATTTGTTTGTTTTATTTTTTGCCTTTTGTTTAACCTGCGCACTGGAACCATTCTTCGGCAGACTCCAACCCCATCATCATAGTCAACATACATGGCGAGCCACTGGACAAACTGGTAACAGTGGATAAGCCGTCTACACAGAGGTAAGCGGTCAGTTGGTAACGCTAAAAGGAACAGCGTCATACGCCCCATAACATTCATTTAAAGATGAAATGCAGTCATTCGTACTTCTGGCTACATAATTTGCGATCTTCAGAAATGTATATAGGGATACGTTATCAGATTGAGCCTGTGTTGTGTTTAGTTTTCACCATGAAGACAGGCTTGCTGCTAACAGTGCATTAAAAATGTCATCCAACCAGGATGTTTTTTTTTTCAGTGTTGGGGATTTTTTTTTTATTATTTATCTGTTTATCAGATAGTTTTGTTTATTTATTTATAGTTATATATTTTTTTATTAGATAGTTTTATTTATTTATTTATTTATTTATTTGACAGTTTTATTTACTTATTAGTTTCATTTATTTATTTATTTGATTATTTTATTTATTACAGTTTTGTTTATTTATTAGATAGTTTTATTTATTTATTTATTTAATAGTTTTAATTATTTATTTATTAGTTTTATTTATTTATTAGATAGTTTTATTTATTTATTTATAGTTTTATTTATTTATTTATTAGATAGTTGTATTTATTTATTTATAATTTTATTAGATAGTTTTATTTATTTATTTATTTGGTAGTTTTAATTATTTATTTATTAGTTTTATTTATTAGATAGTTTTATTTATTTATAGTTTTATTTATTTATTTATTTGATAGTTTTATTTATTTATTAGATAGTTTTATTTATTTATCAGACAGATTTACTTATTTATTTATTAGATAGTTTTATTTATTTATTAGATAGTTTCATTTACTTATTTATTTATTGGATAGTTTTTTTTTTTTTCATTTTAATGCAACGTCAGCAGCAAACCTGTCTTCATGGTAAAAAACTTAATAGCAATAAACCAAAAAGTTACAAATTGCCATGAGATTATGTTAGATTAAAGGTTCAGAGTAGCTTCCCCACATTGTTCTCTTATTACAATTCTTTATTTGTTTTGGGATTGTCTTCTCTACACGTTATGAAGCATTATGACAACTTATAAGGGTGGGCAGATAGGCAGCTCACTGGATTTTGGATCAAAGTCAGAAAGACACCAAGAGGTCAAAGCCGTCAGTATTGTCAGCTGAGAAAAGTGGCATTTCTAGAATTCTCTTACACACACACACACACACACACACACTCCTCCTAACTTCAAACGGTCAGTTTACAGTGTCCACACCAAGCTCTAGGAATCAGGGTCACACTGGTACCAAAACACAGAGCAAACACAATGCAGTCCAGTTTATTTACATACCCACACATGCATGAAGGGCAGAGAGATTCAGTTCCTGATGTGGATTCATTACTCAACATTATATGACAACATCTTTATGTGCTTGCGAGCATGAAACACTCCTGTCTTACACACACACACACACACACACACACACACACACACACACACACACACACACACACACACACAAGTGCTACCCTTGAATGAAGGTCTGTTGAGACTCTCAACATAAAATGAAAGCATGCATGCCAAACAAACACTCAAGCTAATGACACATTTTCACACTCATGCAACACACACGTTTCACCCTTGATATAAAGCTCACAGAGAACATACTGACATTATGTAGGGCTATGCAATATTACAATATATAGTATATGGACAAAGTAAAAAGTCTATGGTTTCATATTACACATTTTTTGTGCTGTCACAAAATAAATTGGTAACAGTAATACTTAATAAATAATACTTAACATAATTTATCTGAGCACAATATTACACAGCATTATGGGGATGCAGACAGAAATGTGAATAACAGCATCAGGAGAAAGTTAAAGGGCTCTATTTTAACGATCTAGGCGGAAGTCTAAAGCGCATGGCGCAAAAGCATTAAAGACGCATGCTCTAACAGGGTTGTGCTTATTCTCTTAAAGAGTTCTGGGTGGGTTTTGAGCATATCATGCATTAAACCAATCAGAGTCTCATCTCCCATTCCCTTTAGTCTTGCCATGGTGCATTTGCTATTTACAAGGCGGTCTTTATAAGTGGAAAAACTGAACGCTTATCTAGCGAGAAAACAGTTAAACAGACCATCTGCAGCGCGAGGATAAAGAACGAGCATCCTCCATTCTGCCTTTACTTTCTCTTTCTTTCTTTCTTTCATGGATAAGGAAACAGTGTTGTACACTCCACTGAAGACATCAATTAGCCTACATAATACTAAATTCAGTTCTAATTTCCAGCAAAGGAATAAATGAACAATAATAATAAAGTGTGGTCAAAAAACTGAGTTACATCCAAACACATGTGCTATGCCCCATATGGACCAAAACCCGACAGGTTGACAAATCTGAAAAAAGCTCCCCGAGGTGAAGAAGCCATGGAGGCAGTGGTTTTTATATTTATGTACAAAATAGTAATTTTTGTAATATTTTAATCCTTTAATTCTTTCTCATTTGTAAAGATATTTGTGTATTGCTGTACATCCTGCGTGTTTTAAACAATGGGTAAGAAAGGCGCACAACTAACTCGTTCTGCGCTGGACTTTAGACCTGCTTTCAGCTGCAGTCTATTTTAGTTCCTCAAAATATCAACGCACCAACAATGCACCTTAACACACCTCCTTTCCAGACTGCAAAACCCATGAGTCCACAAAGTGGCTCAAATTGATTTGCTATTTAAACAACATGGCGGAAATTGGGAAAATAAAAAAATAGCAGCACGTTGCGGCAGACACGTCTTGCATCTTATTGCGCCAAGCGTATGATTGGGCCCAAAATCTTACACTTTTCACTTTGCATTTTATTTATCAGTAGTGTTTTGATTTGTTTTTTGGACCTGTAATAATTTGTTGTTTTTTAAGTGTTTAATATTTAATTTCTATTTCCACATTTTTTTGTCAAACATTTTAGATGTTCTACACAAATGGAAAACAACGATCACAATGAGTACATTTCTGAGTACTTTAAAATGTGAAAAGGAAATAGCCCATTATATATGTGGTCATATTAACTTCTAATTGATTAAATTTACAGAAATGGTTTTGTATTATGATACACTGCCTGACAAAAGTCTTGTCGTCGATCCCAGTTGTAAGAGCAACAAAAAATAACTTGACTTCTAGTTGATCAATTGGCAAAGTGTCAGAAGGTCGATTTTTCTGCTGAATCATCTGTTGAACTGCATCCCAATCATCACAAATACTTCAGAAGACCTACTGGAACCTGCATGGACCCAAAACTCTCACAGAAATCAGTCAAGTTTGGTGAAGGAAAAATCATGGTTTGGGGTTACATTCAGTATGGAGGCATGTAAAAGATCTGCAGAGTGAGTCAACATCAACAGCCTGAGGTATCAAGACATTTGTACTGCCCATTACATTACAAACCACAGGAGAGGGCAAATTCTTCAGCAGGATAGCGCTCCTTCTCATACTTCAGCCTCCACATCAAAGCTCCTGAAAGCAAAGAAAGTCAAGGTGCTCCAGGATTGACCAGCCCATTCACCAAACATTAACATTATTATGTATGTCTGGGGTAAGATGAAGGAGGAGGCAGTGAAGATGAATCCAAACCATCTTGATGAACTCCTGCAAGAACGCTTTCTTTGCCATCAGTGATTTGGGTCATTGCAGAGATGTATGGATGCAGTCCTCCAAGCTCATGATGGAGTCATACACAATATTCATTCTGTTTCCACTGCAGCATGACTTTATATTCTATACTGGACATTATTTCTGTTAAGTGACAAGACTTTTGTCTCAGCAAAGTCAGACCTTACTGTCCTAATTAAATCATTAAAAATCAAGACATCACCATATTTTATTTTAGTAAAATAAGCGTAATCTAGAGGCCTTTGCCTTTCATATTAGCCACTTTTGATACCAAATGATCAACTAGTAGTCAAGTTATTATTTGTTGGATTGGCGACAAGACTTTCATCAGGTAGTGTATACAGTATATGGTTATGTGGATATGAGATTTTTGTCATATCGCTCAGCTCTAACACAAGTTTATGAAGTGTAGAAGTAGGCCTGCACAATATATCGCAAAAGTATCATTATTGCGATAATAGTATATGCAATATATGTATCGCAGACATGTGATAAATTCACATTTATTTTATGGTAAATGGTTTATTTTATGGTTGTTGATTTACATTTGACCAATCAGATGGGGCCTTACTATCTTTAGCCCTGCCTCCCCAGTAGTTGCTGTTCTGCTATTGGCTGGAAAGGTGAACCCAGAGCTGAAAATAAACACTATTAGTGGGAAAATAACAACAGCCAATCAGAGTCAGAATATCTGCAGACGTTTTCACTCATTCATAGTGTTTTAATGACTAACGTTTGCACCTTGACACACTTTTTTAGTCTAGATTAGATCTGAAAAATATGTTTTACCTGTTTATTTTACTAGCACGATCGCCTCACAGCAAGAAGGTCGCTGATTCAAGCCTCGGCTGGCTCAGTCGGCATTTCTGTGTGGGGTTTGCATGTTCTCCCCATGTTGGCGTGGGTTTCCTCCGGGTGCTTCGGTTTTTTCCCCACAATCCAAAGACATGCGGTTTAGATTGAATTGAATAAGCTAAATTGGTCGTAGTGTATGTGAGTGTGTGTAAGAGTGTATGGGTGTTTCCCAGTGTTGGGTTGCGGCTGGAAAGGCATCCGCTGCGTGAAACATGTGCTGGATAAGTTGGCGGTTCATTCCGCTGTGGTGACCCCTGACTAAGCCGAAAAGAATATGATTGAGGGACTAATATGAATATGATTATGATATGAATATATGATTATGATATGAATATGATTAAGGGACTAAGCCGAAAGAATATGATTGAATGAATGAATGAATGAATGAATCATTTGAAAACATAGCTAATAAAACTAGCGTTTTTCTGAGGAAATATTATATCGTAAGAAATATCATCGCAATACTCAACAACAATATCGCATATTTTTTTTGCCCTAATGGAAGCAAGCATATCTTTCACTTTAAAACTCACGACAACACATTGACTGCCAAAAAAGGATGTTGTAGGTTTAAATCCAGCACAAGCCGGTCAATAACAATCCCGACTGTGTCCTGAGCCTACAATAGCTGCACTGTTTAATAAATAATTATAGTTATAATGAGTTACTAAACACACCTGTTTGGGACTCGCTGTGAATCAAAACTCTCTCTCACACACAGAACATCTCTACACAAGTCTCGGACATCACAAGAGCTGCCCAGACCTGCGGCTGGAGGAACTAGTCATTACTGATGTTTACTAAAGCCTAAAGCAGCAATCACCATTACTATTGCTCATATTTACCTGTCAGGGATTAAGCAGAAAACACCACTGAAGTGCAGCGTTTGTGTTTCAAAACATGTTTATACATACAGCGGGGAAAATAAGTATTGAACGCATGTTTTTTTTCTGGGAATAATTTTTCTAAAGGAGCTGGTCACATGGAATTTAATTAGATTTTGGTAAAAACCTAAACAATACAAACATAAAAATTAAACAAAACAAAAAAACTAAAACATGAGTTCTGTGTAATAAAAATTAAATGACACAAGGAGAAAGTGCTGAACTACTGAAACGTATTTAATACTTTATATAAAAGGCTTTTTCTGGTGCTGGCAGCTTAAAGACAGCTCTCATATGGAGAATGAGATCACATGCATTGCTCAGGTGGGAGTTTCTCACAGACTTCAACAGAGTGTAAAAATCTTGATGGTTCTGTGGGTCTCGTCTATCAAATCTGAGCTTTATTTTGTATTTTCTATTGGATTCGGGTCAGGTGATTGGCTGGGCCATTCTACAGCTTGATTTTCTTTCTCTGAAAGCATTTAAGAGTTTCCTTGGCTGTGTTTTGGGTCATTATCCTGCTGAAATGTCCAGCCTAGTTTCATCTTCATCGTCCTTCTAATGTAGATGTTGGACTGAAGCAGCTGATATTTATTTACACTGAATAAAGGCAGAGGGCTGCTGAAGAACTACTAAGAGATTTCAGCTGCTGTCTGGGCTTTCACTGCATTTCTACACCTCCCTTTCTTCATGTGTTCAATACTTTGTCCCTGTGTCATTTCATTTTATCACGCATAACTTAATTTATAAACTAATTAGTTTTGTTTTCTCCGCATATATGGATTTCTTTGGTGGTTACCAACATCCGGTAAAAATTTTAAGTCAACGTCACCTTTAGAAATATGTTTTCTGAGAAAAATGGTGACGTGTTCAATACTTATTTCCCCCGCTGTATATACAGTTATAAATTCATACGAATTATTAGTCCTCCTGTAAAATTTGGATTGTTTTTCAAATATTTTTAAGTGTTTTTTGACAAAGCAAAGACATTTCCTATTATTCCAACGCAATCTCACGGCAATTCATAACCAATTCGTATCTAATTCGTATGATCTAATTCGTATGATCTAATTCGTATGATCTAATTCGTATGATCTAATTCGTACAAATTAGTACGACTTGCTCATCACCCAATGACGGTTGGGGTTAGGGGTGGGGTTAGGTGCCACGCCTCCTTTTTAAAATTGTACATTTTCGTATGACTAAACATTTTTAGCATCCTCAGCATCCTCTATTAACAAACTTCAGCTAGTACAAAATGCAGCTGCCAGAGTTCTTACCAGGTCTAGAAAATATGATCATATCACCCCAATTTTATCCTCCTTACACTGGCTGCCTGTTAAGTTTCGTATTGAATTTAAAATATTGCTTCTTACCTATAAAGCCTTAAATAATCTAGCTCCTGTTTATCTAACCAACCTCTTGTCTCGCTACAATCCAACCCGCTCTTTAAGATCTCAAAACTCAGGGCTTCTTGTAGTACCTAGAATAGCTAAATCAAGTAAAGGAGGTCGAGCCTTCTCATTTATGGCCCCTAAACTCTGGAATAGGCTTCCTGATAATGTCCGAGGCTCAGACACACTCTCACTCTTCAAAACTAGATTAAAGACCTATCTTTTTAGCAAAGCATACACTTAGTGCATTACATAGCGGTATGACGCATGATGTGCCCCACACACGATTTTGCTTCTTGTTTATATACACTATGAACAGCAGCTACGCTAATTATTCTCCTTATTTTGTATTTCCACCTGGGGGTACTCATCTCGAGACCCTGGGACTATGCAGTGCCACTGATGCGATCCAAGACCAGCGACGAGACGATCCCAAGGTTCCCGGACCAGGCCGTATCCTGAGCTGCTGCTGTGGTAGTCATGATGGAGAGCATGAGACTGATTCCTGTGATGCTCCAAGGACAGACGTGTCTTCGCGGAGGTCCAGCTACAGCGCCTAGACTGCAGCTCTGCACAAGACGTTTG
>CAIGQZ010032675.1:460526-490261 GCA_903798205.1 Danio tinwini
AAAGCAGATATATACACAAACAGCATGATGTTCCAAATAGTATTGGCTACTTTATTAGTTGGTCAAATAATAATAATAATAAGTTTATTAAGTAATATTAAGTTTATTAAGTAATATTATTAAGTTTATGTAGCCTACATTTTGCATAGACTGTTTTTGTATGTTTATCAGAAAATATTAATAGCAATACTATGTTATAATAATAATCGTCATGTTTTATGTTATTTTATATGTGTATTTGTGTAGCCTTATTATTATTACTTCTACCTAATATTAATATTCTGTAATAACAATAATAATAATAAAAAGAAGAATAGCACCCTGCTCTAATTCTGCCTTGTTTATCGTCTTTCACTAAATTGGTATAACATGCATTATGATCCAAGGAGTGATTTTCGACAGGACAGAGGATGCTGAAAACAAAACGTGTCTGATGTTGTTTCTCATCTTTACCAGCAGAGGGAGACATGTGATCATTAAATAATATTTATCCTTGACTTGTTTCAATTAAATGACACCTTGCATAATGAAGAAAAACTCTGAATAGAAAATGCATGTATAAAAATACAAAAATCCAGAGTATACCAGTATATATGAAGAGTTTAGATGCAAAAACCTCTAAATACCATCTGAAATTTCTATTAAAATGAACATTTTTCTCAGCCTCCTTTGTTTACGTTGAGTTATTTTACTTTAAAGACCAGGAAAAGGACTTATTCTTTGCCATAAAGTTATATTACTGAATATACACATAGGAGCCTGATAAAAATACTCATTTTAGAGGAACATTTCAGACAGCATTTAAAGTTTTTTTTGCATCTAAACTCTTCATATACATTCCCAGAAAAGATGGGTTATTAATTTGTCTTTAGCCCCACGAATTGATATTTGGAAAGAAAAGAATTTCATCTAAAGCTTGACAAGGTAAAGGAGATGAAGTAATTTGTAAGATATATCTTTTATCTTATTAGTTATTAAATATTTAGTAGTGCTGGGCAAAAAATAATCATGATTAATTGCATTCAAAATAAAAGTTTGTATTGACATAACAATTGTGTGTGTTATATTTATTTTTAATGTATATGTGATACACACCCACATACATAATAACAAAACTGTTTTGTTACATGGATATTTTAATTGATTTATTAATTGTATAATAAACATTTAAATGAGATATAAATATAAATAAACATTTTCTCAAACAATCTAAATCAAAGTATGCAATCATGTGCGTATTTATATATACATAATAATTATACACAGTACATAGACATACAGTTTTATGCAAAAATTTGAGCACCCCTCTGTGGCTGCATGGTTATGTGCTCTTTCTTTATAAGAGAAGATTACAGTGAAATGCCATTCAGTTTCTAGTGAAAGATAGATACTGTCATGTTTTTTAAAGACAGAGATACGTAGTGTAGCAGTATTGAGATGTGTGAAATTAAATTGAAACTGAAAATAGGCCATGCAAAAGTTTCTGTGAATTTCAAAACCTTAGTCACTTAATGCTGATTGATTACAACACAGAAATGATTTGAGTGACTCAGTGAACCTTCATGCTCAGACATGATACAATGTTCTAGAATGGCCATCCCAGTCCCCAGACTTGAACATTATTGAAAATCTATGGATTGATCTGAAAAGGGTCGTTCATGCTTGGCACTTATCAAACCTGACTGAACTAGAGAAATTTTCAATGCAATCTCACAGCAATTCGTAACTTTTTGATTTAGTGGCTAATTCGCATGAATTTGTACGATCTAATTCGTACAAATAGGTACCATTTGCTCATCACCCAATGACGGTTGGGGTTAGGGGTGGGGTTAGGTGCCACGCCTCCTTTTTAAACTCGTACATTTTTTGTACGACTGAACTCATACAAATTTGTACAAATTAGCCACTAAACTGACAAAATGTAAAATACTTACGTTTCCTCGTGAGATCAGACTGGAAATTTTGCAAGGAAGAATGGTCCAAAAAGCCTTCAGCAAGAGTTCAGGGACTTTATCCTTGACTATAAGAAGCATCTAGGCTGTTATTTCAGCAAAAGGTGGTTCTACAAATTATTGATGTTATTATTTGGGGTGCCCAAATTTTTTGCTCCTGCCTATTTTTGTAAAGACTTAAATTGCATTGCATCTTTTAATTAAATAACCCACATAGCAAAATATCTCTGGCCCACACAATCAGCTTTTGCTTGGCCCACATGCCGCAGCAGGCCTGTGCAGAGGCTTTCCAAAAGGGCATTTGCAGAAATGAAGATGAGGGCATAGGGTGAACTGAAGAGAGGGGTGGAAGATGTTGATCGTTAACTGTAGAGTGGGGAGCGGAGGCACTTTATAAACCCAGAATCAAAAGGGCATGTACACTGCACAGGTTGAGCCCTATGTGTGCACGTACCTGTGCGGTGAATTACTGTACATGACTGGATCAAGTCTGGCTTCTAGACAAGGGCCTAACATGGACCGTAACTGGACCCAGTCTTAGCCAAGTTAATAACCCTTAACTGAGCCTGAACTGGGCCAGATATGTTGGTGTGTCACGACTGCAATGAAATTGGTAAACCCATGAATCATTGCACTTTTGGCGTGCTATGGGCGTGCTTTTTCTCGAAGCGATCTGATTAGTAGAATTTTTTTCTTAATTTGAAAATAATAAAAATGTATTTTAAATGTAGGTAAAGATAAGTCAAACTTACATGACCCACATTCATTCATTCATTTGCTTTTCGGCTTAGTCCCTTTAATAATCCGGAGTCGCCACAGCAGAATGAACCGCCAACTTATCCAGCATATGTTTTACACAGCGGATGCGCTTCCAGCTGAAACATCCATACACACCCATGCGCACATGGACAATATAGTCTTCCCAATTCACCTAAAGTGCTTGTCTTCGGACTTTGGACATGTGTTTGGGGAGGGGGGGGGGCATCTGGAGGAAACCCACGCCAACCTGGGAAGAACATGCAAACTCCACACAGAAATGCCAACTGACCCAGCAACCTTCTTGCTGTGAGGCGAATGTGCTACCCACTGCGCAGCCCTCATGGCCCACATATCAATTATTAACATCTGGCCCAAGTATTGTGTGCCACCTTAATGATGGTGCCACCTCTGCCAAACCAGGGCCATGTTTGGCTGTATTGCCTGCTCTGCCAGATTTATGCCAAATCTGGGCCAGAATTCTTTGCTACTTGGGAAGGCAAGGCAAACTTTATTTATATAGTTACACAACCGTAGTTGATCCAAAGTGCTTTAAATAAAATAAAAGAATAAAAAACTGGTATTAAAAATATAAGAAAAGGAAATATATATATGTATATAGGTAATACTAAAATACAGATAAGAAATAACATGCATGCATCACGCAAAGGCAAGAGAGTAAAAATAAGTCTTGAAAAATAAATGTTGATGACTGACATGTTGCTCTTTCCCTAGGGTATAAAATATATCCAAATGAAATTGCTGATTTGAAAGGGCAGCAGGCTATGTCTTGCAGTAATGAAACTTATCAGGGGTGCCCAAACTTTTGCATAATACTTTTATTTTGGATGCGATTACTTTTTGCCCAGCATTAATATTTAGATAATGATGTCCAGAATTTCTTCCGTGCAATATTTTCGTATAGGCCATTCTAGTGGGACACAATATTTGGAATAGATGTCATCTTGGCCTGAAATGTCAACAATCCTTATATTGAGTGTTTTTTCACTGGTTAACCGGTTCGCTGGTTTGAGGCCCGTTTTCTCTTTTGCAGGCCAAGATAGTCCCAGCTGTGATAATAGTATTTTGGGAGGATAATCTCAGTAATTCTCGACTCGGACACTTTTGAACAGCCTGAGAGCGGAGTCTGTCCCACGCTGATGCTTGCGGTTATTTTGGGAAAAGTTGGATGAGTTTTGTGGCGGGTGTGAGGACGTTTGCTCCAGGTGAGAGTCAGGTCAGCTTTTACGGCGGCAGTTATCAGAGGAGGCAGATGGTCAGAGCGCCGTCATTACCGCTGCAGGCCCGCACGCTCATATCTGTGTGTGTGTGTGTGTGTGTGTGTGTGTGTGTGTGTGTGTGTGTGTGTGTGTGTGTGTGATTGGTGCACCAGCATGAGAATTATTAGGCTATTAAAAGCTGAATGATGTTTTAACTTCATGTCGAATTAAATGCCAACGCCTTTCTTAAGGAAAGGGACTTCAGCTAACAGAAGGACAAGGGGTCATGGGGGATCTGTGCTTTGCTGATTGTGCATTTGCATACACTTATTTAAAGGTCCTGTAAAGCGCTTTGAAATGTACATTTTATTCGATGGCGTAATCTCAAATGAAATACGGAGAGGGCGGAGCATATAGCCCCTCCCTTTAAAACCCAGCCAATAGCGTTTTGTTTTATCACAGCTCTGTCAGTGAGAGTGGTTGAGCGCAAGCGCATCAAATTAAAAGCGAATGAGGAGGCGTGGCATGTCAGAAAGCATTTGATTGCTCAGAAGATCTGGCGAGAAACTAAAGAATGTAGTCGTCAAAAAAAAAAAAAATCATTGATCGATTTAGGTAGAAGGGACAAACTGCAAGCTTTTGGATATTTACATCAGGTTTATTTCTTCTAGATGTGAATATTGTCAGCAGTTTTGGAGCACAATAGCTTATAGATATCTGTAAAGCTAACATACTGATACTAACATCTAAAAAACTAAGTAAGCAACTTATTTTTAACAATACAACAGGCGTTGTTGTTTGGTTAGCACTGTCTCCTCACAGCAAGAAGGTCGCTGCTGGTTCGAGCTTTAGCTGGGTCAGTTGGCATTTCTGTATGGAGTTTGCATGTTCTCCCCGTGTTGGCGTAGTTTTCCTCTGGGTGCTCCGGTTTCCCCCACAGTCCAAACACACTACAGGTGAATTGGGTGAACTAAATGTGTGTATGGGTATTTCTCAGTACTGGGTTGCAGCTGGAAGGGCATCCGCTTTATTCCACTGTGGCGACCTCTGATGAATAAAGGGACTAAGCTGAAGGAAAATAATGGACAATACAATAAATTACGTTGTCAACTTACTAGTTTTGAGTTACACTGACAAATCAAAGCTATTCAATAAAAGAAAACGTATCGTGGTCGTTTTTTACATTTTGCATTGGACTATATTTGCATTACCAAAAATGTTAAGCTACTTAAACTCAAATTACAGATTGACCAAAGTTCTGTACTTAATTAAATTGAGGAAACTTACTGCCTTGAAAAGAATAAAATAATAATAACCAAAACATTTGGAACAAGTTTGATGGTAACACTTTATTTTGATGGTCCATTTGAGTATTAGTAGACTGTCTGCTTAATATCTGCTGATACTGCTCCTTCAATAGACATTTAACTGACTATAAGAAACTTTGCATGTACATGTCAACTTACACCAACTCTAACCCCAACCTAACAGTCTACTTATAATATAATAGGAATTAGTTGGCATGTAGATGCAATGTAACTTAAACTCAACAAACGGATCATCAAAATAAAGTGTGACCAGTTTGGTTTCCAAACTCACAACTTTTACTACTTTACTGTAAAAATAAAAACATATAGTAATATAAACAAATTACCCAATACTAAGTTTTCTACAACTATATATAATATATTATTCTACAACACTTGTAAAAACTGTAATTTTCATGTATTCATTTTCCTTAAGCTTTATTCGCTTTATTTATAAGGGGTTACCACAGTGGAATGAACCACCAACTTATCCAGCATATGTTTTACACAGCAGATAGCCTTCCAGCTGCAACCCATCACTGGGAAACACCCATACACACTCATTCACACACATACACTATGGCCAAACTTATTTAATTCAACCTATAGCGCATGTGTTTGGGAAACCGGAGCACCCGGAGGAAACTCACGGCAACACTGGGAGACCATGCAAACTCCACACAGGAATGCCAACTGGGACTCAAACTAGCGACCTTCTTACTGTGTATATGGACACTTTATAAAAAATGAATTTAAATCTCACAGTCCGTGCTTTTGTGTGCAATTCTGCTTCAAGAGATAAACTCATAATAGCAAAATATAAACACAATTATGTGGGCAGAAAATGTAAACAGTGACTTCAGACAACCGAAGCCAAAATTGCAAGGATGCCAGAATGCAAACTTTGCATAATTGCTACTAAAAAAGCCTCTACAGCCTACATCAGTCACTTTATCTGTAGTAAAAACAGACTTGCTGCTGCTGCTGCTTGATTTTGGAAACTGGTGTTTGGTGTACTCATATTACTTTAATATTGCAATCATAAATGCACTGGTTTGTAGTGTAAACAGTACTTTTACTGCAAATTGTTATCCTTCTAGTCATTTATTGCACATTTAAATACACTCACCGGCCACTTTATTAGGTACACCTGTCCAACTGCTTGTTAACGCAAAATTCTGATCAGCTAACCACATGGCAGCAACTCAATGCATTTAAGCATGTAGACATGATCAAGACGATCTGCTGCAGTGCAAACCGAGCACCAGAATGGGGAAGAAAGGGGATTTAAGTGACTTTGAACGTGAAATAGTTGCTGGTGCCAAACGGGCTGGTCTGAGCATTTCAGAAACTGCTGATCTACTGGGATTTTCATGCACAACCATCTCTAGGATTTACAGAGAATGGTCAGAGAAAGAGAAAATATCCAATGAGCGGCAGTTCTGTGGGCGCAAATGCTTTGGTGATGCTAGAGGTCAGATGAGAATGGCCAGACTGGTTCCAGCTAAGGCAACAGTAACCCAATTAACCACTCATTACAACCGAGGTCTGCAGAAGAGCATCTCTGAACACGTCCAACCTTGGGGCAGATTGGCTACAGCAGCAGAAGACTACATTTTCAGTATCTTGTTGAATGGTTAGGCAGTTCTGAAGGCAAAAGGGGTCCAACCCGTTACTAGTAAGGTGTACCTAATAAAGTGGCCGGTGAGTGTAAGATAGCTTGTGTGTCGCAAAATAAGGTGTCTGACTGGTGCGTGAAGCATGTGTGCAAACCAGCCCAGACTCACTGGAAATACGTGCCTCAGCCTACATTTTTGCAAAAAATAAAATAAGTTGCTCCAGGTGAGTTTCATTGTACGTTTCAGATAAGAAATCCACTAGAGGGCGCTGTCTATATTTTTTGCGAATCTAAGATACGTGACTTAGGGTATGTTTTTTGTCAAGTGAAAAACTCAGCATACTGCTGTGCATCTCCGAGTCCCGGTTTGATTACAGGGGATGACCCGCACAAACTCTCTGCTGTGTGTTTGTAGTGAAACCCGCTTGGTCAGCTCTCGAGGGAGAAAGCTGAGCTCTTTGCGAGTGTTTCTTGTTTAGAAAACACCTGCCTGGCTCTGTTCTCCAGAGATTGGAGTCTGGTTAAGGATGGATCTTATCATGGGGGTCATTTAGTAGAGGAGCTGGAGACAAGTATTTCCCTTTCTCAGGCTTTACCTTGCTGACTCGGACATACCGAAGCTCACTCTGCAGCCGCTTCACATCTAAATGAGAATCTATCACTGGCCATACAGTATATATGTTCAGTACTGAGGGTTAGACGGGCAAAGATACAGTGGGGGAAATGAGTATTGAACACATCACCATTTTTCTCAGGAAACATATTTCTAGGTGCTGTTGATTTGAAATTTTTACCGAAAGTTGGTGAAACCAAAGAAATCCATATATGTGAAGAAATAATGTAAAGTTATGTGTAATAAACAAACAATTTGTTAACTTCATTCTCCATATAAGAGGCGTCTTTCTTTTTTGCTTTTGTTTTAATTTTATGTTTGTATTGTTTAAATACACATTATCCAAATTCACTATGCACCAATCAGACGATCCCTAAGCTACTACAAATACCCTGGGATATGTATCAATGCTATCTTCGCTTTGAAGAATCCCCCTTTCAACCCCTACTCCTCCTCCTTTCTAGTTAGGTGACACGGTGGCCCAGTGCTTAACACTGTTGCCTCACAGCAAGAATGTCAATGGTTCCTGGCTTATACCAAACCAGTGGGCATTCCTGTGTGGAGTTTGCACGTTCTCCCCGTGCTCACGTGGGATTTCCTCGGGTTCTCCGGTTTCCTCCCACAATAATAACATGCAACCTAAATTATTGACTATTCCAAATCAACACCATAGTCTTGTTCCCTACCTAGTACTATCTCGTTAAAGAGAAACTACTATCCGCTCTTCAGTTACTATGACAGGGGAGTTCTTGAGACCTACCTGAGCTCAATCTCCCTTCTCGCCTTGCAACGGGAGGGAGCCCCGGGCTCAAGGATCTTATGAGCTCAGGGCTTTCTCCCGGCACAGCATGCCAAACAAGCTTTATAACCAATCTTCAGCTAAGTGTGAACTCTTGAAATTATGTTTAAACTCTGGCTGCACGGTGGCACAGTGGGTAGCATGTTCGCCTCACAGCAAGAAGGTCGCTGGTTCAAGCCTCGGGTGGGTCAGTTAGCGTTTCTGTATAGAGTTAGCATGTTCTCCCCGTGTTTGCGTGGGTTTCCTCAGGGTGCTTCAGTTTCCCCCACATGTCCAAAGACATGTGGTATAGGTGAACTGAATAAGCTAAATTGTCTATAGTGTATGTGTGGGAATGAGTGTGTGTGGGTGTTTCCCATTGATGGGTTGCAGCTGGAAGGGCATCCGCTGGTGGTTCATTCTGCTGTGGCGACCCCAGATTAATAAAGGGACTAAACCGAACAGTAAATCACCGAATGAATGTTTAAACTCTGCAGTAACTCAACTATATTGCACATCCTGTGATGTGCAGATTGCAATACTAATGCTGCAATAACATATCGTGCAGCCCTAATATTGATTAATTATATAAATGTGAATGATTTATAAAAATATCATCATTGAATAAAATACCAAACGCCATCATTTTTAATGTATCAGATACACACTATAAAAAAATGCTGGCTTCCACAAAATTCCTTCATGATTAGTTAAGTTAATCATTCATTCACTAATTCATTCATTTTCTTTTTCGGCTTAGTCCCTTTATTAATCTGGGGTCGCCACAGTGGAATGAACCGCCAACTTATCCAGCATATGTTTTACACAGTGGATGCCTTTCCAGCTGCAACTCATCACTGGGAAACATCCACACACTCTCATTCACACGCATACTCTATGGACAGTTTAACTTACCCAATTCACCTGTACCGCATGTCTTTGGACTTGTGGGTGAAACCGGAGCACCCAAAGGAAACCCATGCCAACACGGGGAGAACATGCAAACTCCACACAGAAATGCCAACTAGCCAAAGCTCGAACCAGCAATCTTCTTGCTGTGAGGCTATCGTTCTAATCACTGTGCCACCATTAGTGTACTAAACATAGAACAACTAAGTTGTCCCTCCCAAAAAAACTTATGAATTGTTGTTTCAACTAATTTTCAATACGTAGATTAAAACAAGCAGCAAAAGCTACATCATTTATCGATGTAAACTACTGTGTGTCTTATATACTGAAAATACAATAAAAAAAAGAGGCAGCGTGACCTAGTTTCTTAGTAACCTTTTGATCAGTGGTCCTGTTTGATCTCTCCCTTCACCTTTACACTGATTAACAATGTTTTACAGCAACAGCTTTTGCAATAAATCAGAAATATGCAAACAGTTAATAGAGTAAATATCCATATGTTCCTGTGATCTCCCCGATGAAGGTTAGTTTTGAAGTATCCAGTTTAATGTTTAACAGTTTGTGAGTGAATTTTTAACTCTCAATAACCATGAAATGATTAGGTCTAGGGCAACACTGTGGCTCAGTGGTTAGCACTGTCTCCTCACCGCAAGAAGGTCGCTGGTTTGAGTCCCGGCTGGGTCAGTTGGCATTTCTATGTGGTGTTTGCATGTTCTCCTCATGTTGGCGTGGGTTTCCACTGAGTGTTCCGATTTCCCCCATAGTCTAAGGTGAATGTGAGTAGGTGAATATGAGTGTGAATGAGTGTGTGTGGGTGTTTCCCAGTACTGGGTTGCAGCTGGAAGGGCATTCACTGTGTAAAACATATGCTGGATAGGTTGGTGGTTCATTCCGCTGTGGCGACCCCTGATGAATAAAGGGACTAAGCTGAAGGGAAATGAATGAATGAATAAATGAATGAATAATTAAGTCTAATATTCATTTTTTTCATGTTTACTCAACTAAGTTCAATAATTTCATTACAACCTATAAAACATTATCAAACTCATAATAATTTGTCAAAACATTTTAAGTTGTTTTCTGAATCTTTCATTGGGATGTTTGCTCAATAAGTGAAGTTTATTTATAAACTAATTTCGAGTGGATCACGTGCTTATGATTGCTTGCAGGCGGCCCTGCATTATTCAATTTATGATTCACCAATCAGACGATTCCTAAGCCACTATAAATACCCTAAGTTCCATATAACAGCCATCTTCGTTTTGAAGAATCCCCCCTTCCACCCCTACTCCTCCTCCTTTGCTAGATGTGTGGCACAGTGGCCCAGTGGTTAGCACTGTTGCCTCACAGCAAGAACATCACTGGTTCTAGTCCTTACCAAGCCAGCCAACGTTTCTGTGCGGAGTTTACACGTTCTCCCCGTGCCCACGTGGGTTTCCCCCGGGTTTCCCGGTTTCCTCCCATCATCCCAAAACATGCAACTTAAGTTAATTGACTAATCTAAATCGGCACCATAGATGTGCTCCTAGTACGTAATTAAGAGCAATCACTCTGTTCATTAGCTACTGCAGTAGGGGAGTTCTTGAGATCTACCTGAGCTCAAACTCCCCTCTCGCCTTGTAAACTGGAGGGAGCCCCGGGCTTGAGTATCTTATGAGTGTGAAAAATTGCACCCTATCAAAATTATACCGCCTGTTATTTGTATGACTAATTAGGAAAATCTGAGAAATTAAATGTTTGCATGTTAACTTGAACATATATTCCTACATATTTGTAATGCTAATTGTTAAACACGAATACATGTGAATGGCCATTTTTGCATTCGTTTAAAATGTGTTGCATAATATACAATTACAGTCAAAGTTATTAGCCCTCCTGAATTATTAGCCCTCCCTGTATATCCCCCCCCCCCCCAATTTCTATTTAAGGAAACAATAATGACAGCCATAATGACAGTATATACAGTAATATTTTACTAGATATCTTTCAAGACTATTCAGCGACATTTAAAGGCTTAACTAGGTTCAATAGGTGAGTTAGGGTAATTAGGCAAGTCATTGTGTAACGATGGTTTGTTCTGTAGACAATCGAAAACAAATATCGATTAAGGGAGTTAATAATATTGACCTTAAAATGGGTATAAAAAATTAAAAACTGCTTTTATTCTAGCTGAAATAAAACAAATAAATCTTTCTCCAGAAGAAAAAATATAATAGGAAATGCTGTTAATAAAAATTCTTCCTCTGTTAAACATCATTTGGGAAATATTTGAAAAAGAAAAAAAAAATCACAGGAGGGCAAATCATTGTGACTATATACACATATATAAATCCAAACCTAAAATATGTGATTTGCATATATTCCCATTTATCAGATTTGTATATATCCTGAATTGCCACAAATAGAAATCTTTGGTATAATCATCTATTCTGGGATGAAGAAGTGCTTTTCCTCGATGCTCTGACTGTGCACCATCTAGCCTCTTCAGCACTTCTATAAATACCCCTATAGAGAGGATCCAGGATGCCAGAAAGCAATTGGAGGCATTCCTAAAATACATGCGGTGCCACAAGCAGACTCTAGAGGCAACCTTTGCTCAATCGCCTGAACCCAGAAAACCCAGAATTAAAAGCCTCATACATGTTCCAAAGTAAATAAATAAAACAAAAAATAAAGCAAATTTGATGCCTGAGGAGTTAACACTTTGAGCACCCCCCCACCCCCCCCCCCATATCTCTGTGGTGCCTGGGATAATAATAATAAAAAAAAAAAGCTTTGCACTGCAAAAAATGCTTTTCTTACTTGAAGTTTTTGTCTTATTTCTAGTCCAAATATCTTCTTAGATTAAGAAGCATTTTCTAGACAAGTGAAAATACGGTCTTGATTTCCCTTTCATAATCATTGACTTCTATATAGGGAAAACAAATACACTGCCTGACAAAAGTCTTGTCGTCGATCCCAGTTGTAAGAGCAACAAATAATACCTTGACTTCTAGTTGATCATTTGGAAAAGTGGCAGAAGGTAGATTTATCTGATGAATCATCTGTTGAACTGCATCCCAATCATCACAAATACTGCAGAAGACCTACTGGAACCTGCATGGAGCCAAGATTCTCACAGAAATCAGTCAAGTTTGGTGAAGGAAAAATCATGGTTTGGGGTTACATTCAGTATAGGGGCGTGCGAGAGATCTGCAGAGTGGATGATCAACATCAACAGCCTGAGTTGGTATAAAACACGACTACCTTCTCATCTTGCTGCCGGAAGTCCCCTAGTGGCAGATTCAAAAACAAGACTAACGCCATAAGCTAATGAGGGAGATATGGTCACTAGTGGGTGGGGCTTTGCCCCCTTTGATGACACGTACACAGGGAGAATGTCAATCAAAGTGTTTCTGCAGACTTGTTTTTATCAAGTCTGATTATATAAAGTATAAATAATGAATGTGTACCATTAGAAGCTGGATATATTCACACAGTATTCCCACACAACTGTGTTAAATGCCTTATGAAAATGATTTTTGCATAATAGGTCCCCTTTAAAGCTTATTGACATTTATTTAATTTTTTATTTGGTCTCATTTGCGAAAGCTTTAAGAACAGGGAAAATGTACTTTCGACATTTTCTCTTGAAACCTGTAAGATAATTCAGGTCTGAAGATGTTTAGGTATTGGGTATTCTTCAAACTTCCAAACAGGAGCTAAACTCCTGGACTGAGTGAACAGACCCTAAATCAGGGGTGGTCAAGTTTGATCCTGTATCACCTTCGTCCTGCTGAGTTTTGCTCTGGGCTTGATAAACACTCACCTGCCTCTAGCCTGCTTGTAACCTTTAGTAACTTATTTTGGTGTGTTTTTTTTTAAAGGGATGAGTGCAACTCTGCAGGATTGTGGCCCTCCGGGATCCAACTTGACCACTGCTGCCCTACATCTGAACAAGAGCAGTGCTCATCACGGGAGGTCTGAAGTTCACCAACAACAGAAAAGAAAAAGCACTAGGATATTACTGTGCAGCGCTTCTGGCTAAATATTGTGCAGACAGATGAAAGCCAAACCACTGAAGAGGTGCTCTGAAAAACTCACTGTGCAGCACAGCAATATGAAATGCTCATAACCGCTGTAGCAAATGCTGGGGAAATACATTCAGATGAAAGGAACTGATGCAGAAGATGCACGACACTGAAGTCAACAATAACTGTATGTATTCAGTCTTGTATATTGTTATTGATTCAACAAAATGGTCATAAAGGGATGGATATTGGTATAAACAGGTAAGCTGTGGCATTAAAGAAAGCACAGTTACTAAGGAGCCAGTGTTGCCAGGGTCCGTTTTTGCACATTTTCTAGACAAGTAAAACATATTGTTTTGTTTTCAGCATAATAACTTGAAATTAAGTAGGTTTTTTTCCTTAAAGGAGAGCTATTATGTCCTTTTCTACAAAATGTAAAATACATCTCTGATGTCTCTAGAGTGTATGTGTGAAGTTTCAGCTCAAAATATCACACAGATAATGTATCATAACTCTGTGACACTGCCTTGTTTAGACTTTGATCCTAATTGTGCTGTTTTGGTGACTGTCGCTTTAAATTCAAATGAGATTGTGCTCTTTTTAAAAGAGGGCGGAGCTACAAATGCTTATGTGTCAGCATAGTGGCAGATTCAAAACCAAGTCTAATGTCCTATGCTAATGAGGGAGAGATGGTCACTCGTGGGCGGCACTTTTACCCTCTGATGACATGTACAAAGAGAGACCCATCACTGGGAAACACCCATACACTCTCATTCACACACATACACTACGGATAATTAAGCGTACTCAATTCACCTATAATGCATGTCTTTGGACTTGTGGGGGAAATCGGAGCACCCGGAGGAAACCCACGCAAACAAGGGGAGAACATGCAAACTACACACCGAAACACCAACTGACCCAGACGGGGCTCGAACCAGCGACCTTCTTGCTGTGAGGCGATTGTGCTACACACTGTGCTGCCACATTATAATTATTATTATTAATATTCATTCATACATTTTTTTTTCAGCTTAGTCCCTTTATTAATCAGGGGTCGCCACAGCGGAATGAACCGCCAACTTATCCAGTATAATGTTTTACACAGCGGATGCCCTTCCAGCTGCAACCCATCACTGGAAAACACCCATACACTCTCATTCACACACATACACTACGAACAATTTAGCCAACCCAATTCCCCTATAGCGCATATCTTTAGACGTGTGGGGGAAACCGGAGCATACGGAGGAAACCCACGCCAAGACGGGGAACATGCAAACTCCACACAGAAATGCCAACTGACCCAGCTGAGGCTTGAACCAGCGGTCTTCTTGCTATGAGTTTTTTTTAACAGTCTTTTTATTGAGTTGTAATAAAAATATGACAATATAACATCACAATCATATTTACATCTTTGTTTTCAATTTAGAGGAAAAAATAAATAAATAATGGGGAAAACAAAGGGGGGGGGCACAGGTTGTTTAAATTAGTAACAGATTATAAAAAAATATTAGGAAAAAATTGCTGAAAATACAAAAATCACATCTAGAAGGCATGTAGCAGATCATCAATATGACAATGCTTTGTTTAGATAAATCTGTGAGGGTATATATGTCGATAGGCTAAGTCAATGTCAGTTTATTTCATATTTTCCTGTTTTATTTAATAAATTGCTGAAATTTGAATTTGAAATAAAATGTATAAAGGGTGTCCACATAACAAAAACAGTAAGCTTGCCTTTTAACATGTATGAAATATTTTCCATAGCTAAACAGAAGGACATATTATTGATGCACTGTACATTCCATCGATTGATCCTTTCCATTTACCTCCAGTACATACAGTTGCGATCAGAAATTATTCAACCCCCTGATTTATTAGCCCCCCTGTTTATTTTTTTCCCCAATTTCTGTTTAACGGAGAGCAGATTTTGTCAACACATTTCTGCACATAATAGTTTTAATAACTCATCTCTAATAACTGATTTATTTTATCTTTGACATGATGACAGTAAATAATATTTGACTAGATATTTTTCAAGACATGACAAAGGCTCAACTAGGTTAATTAGGTTAACTAGGCATGTTAGGGTAATTAGGCAAGTTATTGTATAATGATGGTTTGTTCTGTAGACCATGGAAAAAATAAGTAGCTTAAAGGGGTTATTAGTTTTGACCTTAAAATGGGTTTTAAAAATTAAAAACTGCTTTTATTCTAGCCAAAATAAAACAAATAAGACTTTCTCCAGAAGAAAAAATATTATCAGACATACTGTGAACATTTCCTTGCTCTGTTAAACATCATTTGGGAAATATTTAAAAAAGAAAAAAAAATTCAAAGGGGGTTCAATAATTCTGATTGCAACTGTAGCTATTGGACGTTTTGCTTGGAGTATACTTACATCAATAAGTTGCCCATTATTAATAATATTATTACTTTCACTATAATTGTTATTGGCGGTTCATTCCTCTGTGGCGACCTCTAATTAAAAAAGGGACTAAGCCGAAAAGAATGGATGAATTGTTGTTATTATAACTGCTTATTACTGATTGATTTATTTTCGTAATAATTCTTATTTTGTTTTTATTTTCATCTTATTTTGTGTAAAAAAATTAAAATAAAGAGATTTGAGACTTTTTTTAGCAAAGTTTTTGTTGTGGAAAACCTGATGCGGCCCAGTCTCACCCAAATTCTGCCTCCAGCGGCCCCCTGGTAAATTAAGTTTGAGACCCCTGCATTAAAAGCTGGTTATATACACACAGTTTTGCAATACAACTGTGTTTAAACCCCTTTAAGTATATAATATTATTTGAAACTGAATACAAAGTTGAACTTCAGGAGATCTATATGTCTGAATGCAATGAGCTGCTGTCAGTGTGATAATGCTTCAGTTTGGAGGACAGAATCCACAAAGAGTCCTGCAATCTGAACAACACAGCATAAAATGAGTGATAAGATACAGACCATCTGAGTCATTTATACCCGTTTGGTTCTCACTGCTACCACACATATTGGCTAAGTTCACAAAAACTCCAGCAAATCGATTTTTGTGGAGCGGATCTATAATAAACATCTGCAGAAGTGTTTCTACCAACAGATGGCTGCATCGCTACACCGCAGACAGCACCATCTATCTGTGGCAACGTCAGCAGGTGTGTTTCTCTGATATCGCTCTGCTGCAAATGTGTTTCTGTATCAATTTCTGTCTGGCCTGAGCTGACGTGGGCTGAGCTGTTTTTCCAATCAGACCTGGAATCAAAAGCACAGTAATACAGATTACCAATGATCATGTGACCAGATGGTGTTTGGGTTGTTGTAACCTAACATTGGGTCAAATATGGACAAACCCAACCACTGTTAAAAAGTGTCAGTAATTTAATTGAAAAAGTTAACCCAATGCTGGGTTAGGCGACAACGCAGGATTTTGTTTAGAGTGTAGGTCCATACAAATATTAATTATAAAGGATTAATATATGCATATGTACTTCATAATCCTAAATATATATATTAATACAGTGCACCTTTATATTAAAAAGTCTGATTTATATCCACTTTCATACATAAAAATAATCAAATCTAACTTACACTGTACAAAATGCAGGGTTCCACACAATTCCTTCATGATGTCCCAACACAAATAGATTAAGTTAGCTTAATTGTCTTTACAAATTTAAGTGGATTGAACATAAAACCATTGAGTTGCCTAAAAAAACCCTCAAGAATAGTGTTGAGCTTATTTTAAATAAGTAGTTAAACAAGCAGCAAAATTAATATACACTCATCGGCCACTTTATTAGGTACACCTTCCAGTACTTAGTTGGACCCCCTTTAGCCTTCAGAACTGCCTTAATCCTTTGTGGCATAGATTTAACAATTTACTGAAAATATTCCTCAGAGATTTTGCTCCATATTAACATGATAGCATCACACAGTTGCTGCAGATTTGTCGGCTGCACATCCATGATGCGAATCTCCTGTTCCACAACATCCCAAAGGTGCTCTATTGGATTGAGAGCTGGTGACTGTGGAGGCCATTTGAGTACAGTGAACTCATTGTCATGTTCAAGAAACCAGTCTGAGATGATTCGTGCTATGTGACATGGCGCGTTAACCTGCTGGAAGTAGCCATCAGAAGATGGGTACACTGTGGTCATAAAGGGATGGACATGGTCAGCAACAATACTCAGGTAGGCTGTTGCGTTGACACAATGCTCAATTGGTACAAATGGGCCCAAAAAGTGTGCCAAGAAAATATCCCCCACACCATTACACCACCACCAGCCTGAACCATTGGTACAAGGCAGGATGGATCCATGCTTTCATGTTGTTGATGCCAAATTCTGACCCGACCATTCGAATGTTGCAGCAGAAATCGAGACTCATCAGACCAGGCAACGTTTCTCCAATCTTCTATTGTCCAATTTTGGTCGGCCTAGTAAGTCATTCTGTAAGCCCTAGAGATGGCTGTGCGTGAAAGTCTCAGTACATCAGCAGTTTCTGAAATACTCAGACCAGCCCGTCTGGCACCAACAACCATGCCACGTTCAAAGTCACTTAAATCCCCTTTCTTCCCCATTCTGATGCTCAGTTTGAACTGCAGCAGATCGTCTTGACTATGTCTACAAGCCTAAATGCATTAAGTTGCTGCCATGTGATTGGCTGATTACAAATTGCATTAACGAGCAGTTAGACAGGTATACCTAATAAAGTGGCCATTGAGTATATATATATATCAGTTGCGAGCTGAAGTTCAGTCCATAACACCCACGGTGAATATGAATAATTCATGATTTAGTCAAATATGCTGTTTCTCAGTCATGTTCACCAGCACTGAATCGCCACACATCATGTTCAAAGGACAAAAATCCCAAAGCAAACAGCAGAATTAAGACGGCTGTTAGCTGGATAAACTCACCATGAAGTATTTGAGACCTCCACGACCACAAACCTCGATTTCTCCAAATGATTCAGGTCTAATCTGGTATGCTCTTCCTCCATCGTTTCATTGGATGTTTTGGGGGGATTTTAGAGGCCTTTTGGGTCCAAATGGGTCCAAGGCAGGATCTCGGGCCAACAGATTTGTTCCAAATGGAAAAGCTTGGTAGCAGATGAGTGTGAGAGAAGTGATAGATGGTTGTGGGGGAGAAACGAGTGCTTTCAGGCCCTGCCAGCAGCTCCTGGCACAGAGGACGCCGGGTAAATGGGCAGAACTGAGGTATGCAAATGCATCTCCAACACATATGACCTCCCTTACACTTATTAGTGTGCTAAAATAAAGAGATAACTCCCATGATGCAGCAGTTTCAGTGACTTGACCGTCTTTGACAGACATCTGGCCTCATGCGGCTTCATGCAAGCAGTTTCTCAGCCGACTTCAGTGTGAATGTCAACATGACAGGATCAAATGGAGACTAATAGCTGCCGTCTGCGGAGAAACTGATGCGATTATGTGTCCACACAGCAGCGCTTCTGTCCTCTGAGAATAACTGATCAGATCTCATTTCCCATCAGGAAACACCGTCAGGCTGTCACGGCTATGCTTCAGGCAAAAGGTCAAAGGTCAGTAACATTTATTCACATATGTACAGTGGCCGGAAAGTGCAAAACAACATTACAAAGTGTGAAGCGCTTTTACGAAGCTCGAGACAAATTTACATTTTAGAAAAAAACTAAACAAGACGCAAAACACTTTTACCAGTCCCCAGACTAATTTATAATGACAGATTCTTTACAGAAAGTGAATGTACCACACACACCGGAAGAGACGCGAGGAAAAGGGTTGTTGTCGTTGGTGGTGAGCGTGGTAAATTTGCGTTGTGCAGTCCATGGAGTAAATAGGGTTTATGGCAGGGGTCATTAACTATATTTGTCAGAGGGCCAGAGTTTTACCAGACAGTCTCCTTGGGGACCCCCAAGAAGAAAATCAAATAAAAATCTAATTTTGGCTTAACATTGTTTAATATTTATACTTTTTCAATTTCATTACAAAACTGAAGGCAATTAATTCAGGCTCCCATCACCTATACCACAGTCGACCACTAGGAGTGATAGATATTTTGCCTCAACTCAATTAGGCCAAGTCAACAAGGGGAAATGTAACGTTAGCCATTGATTAAGCTCTGTGAGTAGCCCGTTTCAGCATTGTGATTTGAATTCAAGCCCACTTAACATTTTATTTGATGTGTGAACATTATTTGTGACCTGTTTTGTTCTGGTACCAGGTTATTTATTTACCATGCTATTTTAAGTAGTGCCATATTGTTTTTCCTCCTTTTTTTAGTCCTGAGGCAGACCGTCTCCCGGAAGTCCAGCAAATGCATAGAGACTCCCGGATGCCAGCAAATGAATGATAATCTCCCGGAAATCGCGCGTCTCCCTCTCGCTCCTTAAATACTTTGTGCACCCCTCTCCACCGCATCCCTCCTTGCTCTTCATCACACACACGTCGCGAGCACTCCGCCTACATCCCACCCAGTCTAAACAATAAATGCACAGCCGCATAGTCTGTCCGAGTCTGTCCTCATTTCGAAGTGTAGCCTAAATATAGTCATAAATGGTGGTTATTCTGACAAGAGACTCAGCTGTTGTTATTTTTAGTTGCTTTAAAAGTGTGGACCACTATTTTCTTTTTGCTCCTCACAATTTTGGAATTCAGTCGCGGGCTGGATTGAACGGCTCAGCGGGCCAGATTTGGCCCACGAGCTGCCAGTTGATGATCAGTGGTTTATTGTGACCGAACATGGACTGCGGTCGAGGGTTGTTTTGTCCATTTTGTGGCAAACACATGAGCAGATTAACACGGTTTTGCTTTACATGTGGTCGGTGTTTGGAGTTTCTAAATGACGCGGACCAGACGGAAACAGACATACTGCATCAGTGTGTTGAATATTTTAACGTGGGCCACTCGTACGCTGTAATCATGGACATGATGTCAAGTCTACACGGTGTAAACATCTGCTTGAGGACTCTTAACAGTAAACTGAACGAAGCCGCACATTCCAAAAAAGTTGGGACAGGAGCAGTTTAGGGCTAGTAATCAGGTAAGTTGGTTAAATAATGATGTGATATAAAACAGTTAGGTGATTGATTATAATATGATTAAATTTATAGTGATTAATAGAAGGTCACTGGTTCGAGTCCCGGCTGGACCAGTTGGCATTTCTGTGTGGAGTTTGCATGTTCTCCCCATGTTGGCATGGGTTTCCTCCGGGTGCTCAGGTTTCCCCCATAGTGCAAACACATGCGCTATAGGGGAATTGGATAAACTAAATTGACTGTAGTGTATGAGTGTGAATGAGTGTTTGGGTGTTTCCCAGTACTGGGTTGTGGCTGGAAGGGCATCCGCTGCATATATACATACATACTTCCCTCAGTGGATGTCTGAATTTCTCTTTTATCATGAAGCATCATCATCATCAGTGCTGAGCGGCAGTGACAGACTGAGTATTTCAGGCTCGGTTTGCTCTCGGAGGATGTTATTTGTGCTTCAGGTGGATGTGGGTTATTTCAGGGGTGAGAGACGACATCCGCTCGGCTTTCAGGCTTGAGTTCACCATGCTTTCAGACTGATATAATCCCTCCGGGGACTCCGACGCTCAGTGAATCAGGTCTTCCAGGAACCTTCAGTCGTGTGACAGACAGACCAGCATGAAATGTTAAGCCTCGGCTCATATAACACACGTTTCAGTCTGGACTCAAGTGTGTTTGCAAAATCAGAGGCTCGACATGATCGGACACACTCGCATGCTGTTTGGTCAGATCTAGTTATTTATTTAAACATACATTAAAAAAAGCTTCCATCAAATATATAGAGACCAGGTGTGCTGCTGGAACATGAAATATATTTTTATATATATCAGCGCTGGGGCTCGTTGGGTCTTTTGAATGAAAAATCAAAGAATTGCTGTGCGCTGAAACATAAAATAGCCTTTATTAAATTGGTCTCAGATCATTAAAACTTGTGTTTTGTTATATAGGCATGTTATGTTTTAATTTCACCACATGAGTGGCTTGAATTTCTTTTGAAACAAATTGAATTTATCTCTTATAGGCGTGTTATTAATTAATTTGAGTGTTTTTGTGAGGCTTTAATGAGTACGGTGTAAAATCCAGAGAATATTAAAAATACATGGTAACACTTTATAATAACTACACATTGTCAATCATTTATTAAGCATTAGCCAGGGGAGTTGCCACACCCCATTTACTGGGGCACGTGCCCCAGTAAAAATTGCCAGTGCCCCAGTAAATGTTTTGAGATGTGATTTACTTCATATGCAAAGTGTATTTATTCAGTCGTAATTCCAAAATAAAGACGTTATTCTCTATGTGCAACCGAACCAACGCTGGTGAAAGCAATGTAGTTTAATCAAAAAGCAAACTGAGCACGTGCGGCGAAAAAAACATACCCGTGCGCCTCACGCACTGTTCTTGACACTGACGTGCTGCTGTGCTCCTAGTGTAAGTCTCGGTTGCGAACATGCATGCTGGAACAATTGCCGCGCTGCATACACACCGCTCATGTGTTGTGAAATCGGCCTAACAGTCTACTATGTGGAGGTGTTGGCAGGCACACAGTGAGTTTTGCAAGTCGACAAAACAAAGTTTAAATTATATGATGATGATCATATTTGGACTAAGCATGGCTCCTTCTATGAAGCAAAAAGGAGGGATGATGAGTCAGGGTTGACTTAATAAACCTAATTCTTTGCCATGAGTCGGGTCTAAGACAACATTCATTCATTTTTTTTTTTTTTTGCAGCTCTTTATTTCTAAGACAACACACAACAGATAATTCTATAAAGCATCTTTTTGTATTCTACAGAATTGTCTATAGAATTTCATTTGAATAAATTTAATATTCATGCAAAGAATTTCTTAAATTATCTTGGCATCACTCCAGTTGTGTCTTTAGATTGTTTTTCAGTTACATTTACAATTAATTTCTGTTAATCATTTATAATAATAATTGTATAATAACAATAAAACTCATTCATTTTCTTTTCAGCTTAGTCCCTTTATTAATTTGGGGTCTCCACAGCGGAATGAACCACCAACTTATCCAGCATATGTTTTATGGAGCCGATGCAACCCATGCACAGCCATGCACTCTCATACACTATGGAAAAATTAGCCTACCCAATTTACCTATAGTGCATGTCTTTGGACTGTGGGGGAAACCCACGCAAACGCGGGGAGAACATACAAACTCCACACAGAAATGTCAACTGACCCAGCCAAGGCTCGAACCAGCAACCTTCTTGCTGTGAGGCGACAGCACTACCTACTGCGCCACTGCGTCGCTTAACAATAAAACTGTGATATATATATTTATATATATATATAGCTAATAGCCAATAAAATCATTATTTGTTAAGCGTTAACTCTATGTTAAAGAGCCCCTATTATGGGTTTTTGTAAATGATATTCATGCAGTGTGTATCACAGCTCTAAGTGAATGAAAACATCCAGCTGAGGTTTAAATCTGAAAGTGCACCTTGTTTAAAACTATTGAGTCTTTAGTGAAATAGTTGACTCAGAATTGAATAAACGAACTGAGTTGGGTTCGGATCTTTTGTTTGATCACATCAATGTGAATGCGCTTTCACACAATGTGAACGCTCTTTCACTTCAGACACTAGCGGAGGCGCGGGAGATCACATGGCTGATCATGACACGAAGATGACGATCACTGACAGATGGAGATTCGGCTGCAGGCAAAAAAGGGTTAACGTTCATTTACACAACAACACCACAGTATAGCCAACTGTGTGCTGTGTTTGTTCCTGTCTTTTCTCTGATTTTTTAATACAATAACCTACGCTGCAACGTGGGATTTGCCGGCCGTTTGCTATTGAAGGAGCAGCAGAGACTATTATGTATGGGACTTTGTCAGACTTTGACAGTGACTTTGTCAGTAAATTTTACAGTTCAAATGGACCAGTTTCTTCTTCCTCCAGATCACAACATGTAAGTTTTATTAAAATTGTTGCCTTGTTTTGTGTAGTTTGCAAAACATGTGTTTAATTGTGTGTTATCAGTTGTAATCGCCCTGTGCAGCTTGTAATCATGTATCTATTATAGATCAGTGCTTGTACTGTATCTCTCAGGGTAAATCTGTATGGGGCTGTTCACATATTGCGTCCAAAACTACGTTGAAAACATGACGCGTGCTTCTTCCTTTACTAATTTAAATGCATTTCTGAACTCACGATCCTCTGCTGTTTGCCTTTGCTATGGCCACCATCAGCTGTTCCTCGCACTCGCGGCGCAGTCAGTTTTTAAAATAGTTTGGATTAATACTGAATGTGTGTCATTGCTATTACTTAGGGTTATGTTTAAGAGTAGAGTAATATGCTGGTGTTTAACTGCATTGATTTATTGCATTCCTGCATTGGGCTCTCGCATGCTTTGTGCTATTTCATACTGTAGCCGTGGTGGGCATTTCTCTTTGTCTCGTGCTAAACACAGTCAACTAATCGCAACAGACTGGGTCATCGGTCTAATCAGCGCAGACAAGCTTCGCGCTAAGGAGGGGTTTGGGAACAAATCAATTGCTGAATTAATCAAATGGGAGTCATTGGGATAAATAGATAAAAATAAATGCAAATTATAAGACCATGAAAGTGTTTTTTGACCTTGCATGCAGATCAGCCTGTTGTTGGAGACCCCTAAAATCAAAATATGACCTTTTATAATGCATAATGATGCCTGTTATGTCAAACTCTTGACATAAACACATGTGTAATGTGCCTAATGATTGTACTTTGTTAATTGTTTTTGTTTTACTAAATTAAGTATCGCATCATTTACAAACTAATTATTTGAGAGAAGTTGCTGGTTTTTAAAGAGCCCCTATTATGCATTATAAAAGGTCATATTTTGGTTTTGGGGTCTCTAATAACAGGCTGCATGCATGCAAGGTCAAAAAACACTTTCATTGTCTTATAATATGCATTTATTTTTACCTAATTATAGCAACGACTCCCATATGATTCCTTCAGCGATTCATGTGTTCCCAAACCCCTCCTTAGCGCGATGCTAATCTAAGCTGATTGGTCTGATGACCCAGTCTGTTGTGATTGGTCGACTGCGTTCAGCATGAGACAGAGACAAACGCCCACCAAGGCTTATCAATGTTGTTGAAGTAGCCAGAGCACAGAGTATATGTGTGAGCCCAATGCAGGAGTGCATTAAAGCAGTACAGGTAAACACCAGCATATTGCTCTACTCTTAACCATAAGTAAAAACAACAACACACATTCAGTATTTATGCCTGCTGTTCTCCACCAGATACTGCTGTCGACTGACTGACTGACCCACCCTCCTCCTTCCCTAAACCCAAACGACAGTGCTTTCAAAAGCAATCCAGCGAAAAAAGGCCTCCTGCTTTTTTACCACGTTTTCAGATTTTACCACATTCTTATCCTGTTATATATTTGTTTATTTAATATTTTTAGATTCTGTTTTTGTCTTTTCTGGAACCATTCTTCACCAGACTTGAACCCATCGCAGTCAACTCCTCTCTGCGTTTCAAGTCTGCCGACATACGTGGCGAGTCACTGGACAAACAGAGGGAAAGCCGTCAATACGGAGGTAAGCGGTCAGCTGCTAGGCGCAAAAAGGAACGACGTCATACCACCCCGTTGGTTCGTTTTAAAGACGAAATGCAGTCATATGTACTTCTGGCTACGTAATTTATGATCTCCAGAAATGTATATAGGGCTACATTTTCAGAATGAGCCTATGTTGAGTTATTGAATCCCGCATGAGTGTGTATTTCCTCCGTATTTTTTCTCTGTTAATCTCCAGGAGATCATTCCTGTCACATATAATGAGAGGCGCTTCAGCTCTGCAATATTAAGTGGATTAATGAAGAATTGAAGAGTCTGTGTTATAAATATAAATAGGCATTTTACAGACAGTTGAATCTGCGGCCAGTACATGTTACCCTGACTCTGCTGCAGGCGAATGAGAGAGAGTGTGTGTGTGTGTGATTCCAGCAGTGAAGGTCAAACAGGAGTCGAATGTCTCTTTGGCTTGACTGACAGGCTGAATGAGGCCTTGGTGCTGCTTTAATATGGCAGGACAGGAGAAGCTGCGTGTCCTCTGGTGAATCGGACCTGCCGACTTCATCATTAGGCCTGAAAAACCTCTTGATTTATCATCTCACAATCCACAGTCCAATATGAATGAGCTTGTGCTAGTTAGTGAAACTCACCAAGGCAAACATTAACACATGGTTATGACTAGGGATTTTCTCCAGACTCTCAGAGTCTTAAACTTCAGCCTGTGCAACCTTCTGCTATATCTGGAGATCTTGACACTCTTTACACACACACAATACAGCTCATTTCCACTCCATAAGAAAAAAAAAAGATAAATCATTTGACAAAAAGGGTTCCATCATACACTCATCAATGCGGCACCAAGAGCGACGCCAGTGTTTTTTGGCTAGTTTCAGCCCAATGCAGGTATTAATATTTAAAAAACAAAGCCATTTGCTTTCATGTCTGAAAGAAGATGTGTTAAGGTGTATTGTTGTTGGAAGGTGGGTCCAAAATTCACATACACGTTGCTTATTACCAGTGGTGGAAAGAGTACTGGAAAATCATAAGTACCATTACTTGCCTAAAAATGTAGTGCAAGTAGAGTAAAAGTATCAGTTGTAAACATTACTCAAAGTATGAGTAAAAAGACCTTTCAAAATTACTCATGAGTAGTTGGTGCCAGTGGTGTAGAGGTTAGTACTGCAGTGCTCATGGCGAACCAAGTTCAATTCCGCCTCGCGGTCCTATGCTGATTCTTCCCCTCTCTCTGCTCCCCATGCTTTCCTGTCAATTCTCTCTACTGTCCTAATTAATAAAGGTAACAATCCTTAAAGAATATTAATAATAAAAATTTGTACTCATGAGTGGTGAGTATTACACTGTAAAAAGCTGATGCATTTACATGTCATTTGTGGATGTGTGTAAACGTAATATTCTGTAGTGCATTTAGTTATTGCCCAGCAGGCACACAACATCACGAGACGTTAATGTTAGGTTAGATTTAGGTTATGATGTCAGGTGACCAAAATTCAATGTCTAGCACAATGATGCTGTTTTGCAGATGCGTTTGGCAATATCTCCCTCTAACGCCGTCAACCTCGGGCACAAAAAATATTTATATGAATGAATGAATGAATATATATTAACAAATTTTACAAATTTTGGGCGCCAGACAAGTTTATAACTTGCCAAAATTACATAATTAATTACCCCGGATAGCAAAAACAAACCATCCGTTACAGACACAAGAATAATAGTAAAACAAACACAAAAAAAAAAGAAAATAGGATTCAACTAAGAAAGATTTAATGAACCAATTTAAATGGCAAGTTCAACTAAGCAACAACAAAATATAAAGTCAAAATCCCACGATCAATTTAGTAACACAAAACTAAAATTTTCCTCAAAAAAACTAAAACAAATAAACCAAGAAACAAACAAACAAAACTTTCAAGTTTCTCAAATATAATTAAATGAAAATAAGTGCAAGTTAGGTGATGAATGCATGTATGTGTGTGTGTGTGTGTGTGTGTGTGTATGCGTGAAACTGACCCAAGCGGCTTGTGGTACAGTGGTTTCAGAGGTTCCACGTCAGCAGTTCACTGGCTGGCAGATGACTTGGCATCACGGACAGAAGAAGTGACAGACAGCTGTTTACACAGTTGTCCTCACACACCGACACCGGTAACTTGGCAGCACGACAACATAAGGACTGGTATGTCGGCAACTACCAGGTAATTTGTACGGTGGCTATAGAAGACCAGTCAATATTAACGTGAGCATCACCCGCATCTCTTCCTCAGCTTCCTCAGAGACAAACGCCATGACAGAACCACACCCGCAACTTGCTGACACTAACACCACTCCCACTCTGGAGGTCAGAGCTCTCTTTTCATCAAAAAAAAAAAAAACAACCTCTTTTATATAATTTCACCCCATCTCAATTAGTCCTCGCATCCAATGGTGATGAACTCATTATGGAAAAGGCGAAGGAAGGAAGTAAACAACGACGGGCAGTACAGAAGATTCTGTATTGTCACACAGCGTCTAAGGACAGTGTTATTTTGATGTCAAATAACGACATCAAATGACATAAATTGGTTGGTTATAGGTATTGATAAATTGGTTGGTTATAGGTTGTGTTAGAAAGTGACCAAAATCCAATGTCAAGTCAACAGCTGTTTCTCAATATGTGCTCTTTAGCGATCTTGCGTCCTCGTGTTGTCGTGTAACGTCATCATCAACCACCAAAATTCAGTTCCAATACTCAAGACCGCAAGTACAGAGGACACGTGAAAGTTCCCAGATGTGTTCTTGATAACGGGGACACATTGATGCAGACTTTAGCACCGAACTCGCTCTAAAAGTCCCAGAAGTCATTACGATTAGAGGAGGGAAGCGCAGCATTTTATATAGATTTATTATTAAAGTTGATAACTTAATTATCTCAGGAGTTTCCCTAAATGAAACGGTGAAAGTAAACATCACCATGGACATTTTAATAAAGGAATAAACACATTAAGGGTGTTTATTTGCTGAACTTCATATTAAAATCAGTTTTATTTATATTGTGCAGCGTATATTTGTAAAGTCTTTATGCATGGTATATATTTTGAAAAGGGGAAAACAATAAATCGTTGTATGAATGCTGTAATGTTTAAATAGTTATCCATTTAAAACATGTGAGGGTCATGTGACCACCAGGAAGGACGCAGCATCTCATTTCTCACAGGACGCGTTATCTGTTCTCGCGGTCTCCCGAGTTCGTTCTTCCGAGGTGATTTGGCAAGAACGGTCTTTACAAGAACGCAAGTCCATTCTTTGCGTTCTTGGAATTGAGCAACAGCCAACATCTGTATCTTTGGAGGTGGTTGGGATTGCCGTGTATTGTAGCCTGAGCATCACAGCACACCTAGGTGAAAGAAACAAGCTCCAGCTCCCATTCGGTAGCCTCAAAGAAAAGGTCTCCTTATTAGAGACCCACTACTCTATCTGGACTCAGAGGACTTGAGGAGGACGTCAGTAGGCATCACAGTGTATACAGACCGGAAGGAATGGAGATGGTTGAGTCCTGTCTAAATTAGATGATAACCTATAACCCCTCTATAGACAATGGGAATCTACATCGGAAAGTCTAGATGGCATATAGGTCACATCAACATAGCATCATTTTTGTGACACTGTACAACAACTAATATTTTTACATTACTGTGAGCGTTGGGCTAGGGGTGGATGCTAATAAAATACAATGAACGAATAATTTAATACATAACATAAATCATTTCCCTTAACGTTCGTCCACAGCTGTATCCCTTCTAGCCAAAACCTACATCATGACCAGTTGCGTTCCTCCATGTTCATAGACACGCTCAGGAGCACAAAATGTAAACCAATGCCAATCACCGCAGAAGAAGCCGACCGTTTTATAGCAATACTTTTTGAAAGACTTTTTGAAGACTACAATGAGCTATTGTGCGCAATTTAGTAAGAAGAGGGAACAAATTAATACATCATGCCCACCGTTTTTTTTCTTGCATGTCATGTGAGCAGCCCCGAATGAAGTGAATCCATTGTGGAGTAAATCCTCAGCGCTATAGCAAACAACAAGATTGGCTGCCATATGAGGAACATCAATTTTGCGCTGGAGAGCAGCCACATTAACACAGCACTGCAAGTCGATTTGTGCAGGTGCTCATGATGGAGCTCACGGTCCCTCGGGAAGACCACACTGACGAGGCGAATGAGTGGAAACTGTCAGGAGGACTGCAAAAGAGCAGGCTGGAGGACACGCTGTGTGAGTCTACGCATGTAGAGTCAAAAATTAAGTTGAAAATATTATATTAAAGGGAACCTATTATGCCCCAATTTACAAGATGTAAAATACAATTCTGATGTCTCTAGAGTGTATATGTGAAGTTTCAGCTCAAAATACCACACAAATAATGTTTTATAACTCTCTGAAACTGACCCCTTTAGGTTTTGAGACAAATTCTGCCATTTTGGTGACTGTTGCTTTAAATTCAAATGCGATTGTGTTCTTTTCAAACGAGGGCGGAGCTACAAACACCTATGTGTCAACATAGCAGCAGATTCAAAACTCTAATAGTGGACGGCTGCTTCTCACTCAGGGCTGTCTACACTAATGAGGGACAGACGGTCACTAATGGGTGGGGCTTTCCCCCTCTGATTGGTTGACATCGCTTTACCAACTCCGGTTTCCTCCCACCGTCCAAAAAACATGCAACTTAAGTTAATTGAATAATCCAAATCAGCACCATAGACATGCTCCTAGTAAGTAGTTATCTCTTAAGAGCAATCACTATCTGTTCATCAGCTACTACAGCAGGGGAGTTCTCGAGATCTACCTGAGCTCAAACTCCCCTCTTGCCTTGTAAACTGGAGGGAGCCCCGGGTTTCAGGATCTTATGAGCTCAGGGCTCTCTCCCGGGACAGCATGCCAAACAAGCTTTATAATCAATCATCAGCTAAGTGTGTTATAATCAATCATCAGCTAAGTGTG
>CAIGQZ010032675.1:490271-510368 GCA_903798205.1 Danio tinwini
ATCAATCATCAGCTAAGTGTGTTATAATCAATCATCAGCTAAGTGTGAACTCTTGAAACTAGAATACTGAGATACGTGGTGACACAGTGTCTCAGAGGTTAGCACAGTCGCCTCACAGCAAAAATGTCACTGATTCAAGTCCCGACTGGGTCAGTTGGCATTTCTGTGTGGAGTTTGTATGTTCTCCACGTATTGGTGTGCGTCCAAACACATACGCTATAGGTGAATTGAATAAACTAAATCAGCCATAGTGTATGTGTGTGAATGAGGGTGTATGGGTGTCTCTTAATACTGGGTTGCAGCTGGAAGGGCATGCACTGTGTAAAACATATACTAGATAAGTTGGCGGTTCATTCCGCTGTGGCGACCCCTGATAAATAAGGGACTAAGCTGAAGGAAAATGAATGAATGAATGATTGCAATACTGAGACACGTTTTTTTCAAAAGTACAATATAAAAAGTTTAATTTATGAAAATCTTTGGGTAATTTTCCTCCCATAAATTATATTTTAAATCATTTTTTCTGTCTTGTGTGGTGGAAATTGTCACCCACACACAAATTGACAAGAAAAGTAAAAAAAAAAAAATCTAATTGAACTTTTCATTCTATCCGGCAAAGCTCAAGCTCTGTTATCCTGGCCCATAATAAGGGATAATAAAGCCTAATACACACGGCTGTCTGACTCACGGAGAGAGCGCACACGTTCTGGCATATGCTGTGATTACCCACAATCCTCTGGAGAGCTCAGAAAACATCTCTCTCTTCTCTTCTGACGGCATCTGAAAGGGGACAAATTGACATGTTCAATGCAGGTATTTTAAGGAGTCCAGATGGTGCAAATTCCCACGTTACCGTCTGTAAATAAAGTCCGCGGCCGCTGTCAGCTGGAAATTGCTTTTATCGGAGGTGAGGAGCCGAGAGTGAAGAGATCCCACTTCAATAAAGAGTTTGGAACAAGAGGAACCTTCCAGAATCCCACTGAAACCCTGCCGGTTAGCACGTCCTAAATGAAGAGAAACCAGAGAGAGAGAGAGAAAAAACGAGTGGGCGACACGCAGGAAGACTGACTGACAAAATAATGGATTTCTCTGCCGGCCTAATGAATTAAAGCGTATAAATCGGGTCTTATGAAATCAATGGGTGAATAAAGCTTATCAAATGAAGACAAAGGAACAGTGTCGTGCGTGTCCGCTGGAGATCATTAGCTTTGACGGATGCGTGCGGCTGGCGAGTGTGCCCTTCTGAGGGCGTATCCGCAGGAAACAGTGTCTCAGACAACAATCGATATATCACTACATGGAAATCACTGATGATATTAGGGTTTGTGCCGTCGTTGTAGATGGATTGCATTTTTTTTCTAGATGAGAGTCATATTTCAATCTGCTCTGCGGTGAATGGACAAACTTTGCATGCTAAGACTGATCTGAGATTGAAGTCGTCAATTGAAACAAGCCCAATTTTCTCAATGAATGCTGTAGATCGGGGGTATTCAACACACATCGAAAGAGGCCAGAATATTCCGAGAAGCATATAAATAGTATTACATTACATGCATGTATGTACACTCACCGGCCACTTTATTAGGTACACCTTACTTGTACCGGGTTGGACCCCCTTTTGCCTTCAGAACTGCCTTAATCCTTCGTGGCATAGATTCAACAAGGTACTGGAAATATTCCTCAGAGATTTTGCTCCATATTGACATGATAACATCACGCAGTTGCTGCAGATTTGTCGGCTGCGCATCCATGATGCGAATCTGCCATTCCACCACATCCCAAAGGTGCTCTATTGGATTGAGTGCTGGTGACTGCGGAGGCCATTTGAGTACATTGAACTCAGTGTCATGTTCAAGAAACCAGTCTGAGATGATTCCCGCTTTATGACATGGTCCTGTATCCTGCTGGAAGTAGCCTTCAGAAGATGGAGACACTGTGGTCATAAGGGGATGGACATCCATACTTAGGTAGGCTGTGGCGTTGACACGATGCTCAATTGGTACTAATGGTCCCAAAGTGTGCCAAGAAAATATCCCCCACACCATTACACCACCACCAGCTTAAACCGTTGATACAAGGCAAGATGGATCCATGCTTTCATGTTGTTAAAGACAAATTCTGACCCGAACATCTGAATGTGGCAGCAGAAATCGAGACTCATCAGACCAGGCAATGTTTCTTCAATCTGGTGAGCCTGTGTGTATTTTAGCCTTAGTTTCCTGTTATTAGCTGACAGGAGTGGCACGCGGTGTGGTCTTCTGCTGCTGTAGCCTATCTGCCTCAAGGTTGGACGTGTTGTGTGTTCAGAGACGCTTTTCTGCAGACGAGTGGTTATTTGAGTCATTGCTTCCTTTCTATCAGCTCACACCAGTTTCTCCTCTGACCTCTGGCATCAACAAGGCATTTGCGCCCACAGAACTGCCGCTCACTGGATATTTTCTCTTTTTCTGACTATTCTCTGTAAACCCTAGAAATAGTTGTGTGTGAAAATCCCAGTAGATCAGCAGTTTCTGAAATACTCAGAACAGCTTGTCTGGCATTAACAACCATGCCATATTCAAAGTCACTTAAATCCCCTTTCTTCCCCATTCTGATGCTCGGTTTGAACTGCAGCAGATCGTCTTAAGCATGTCTACATGGCTAAATGCATTGAGTTGCTGCCATGTGATTGGCTGATTAGAAATTTGCATTAACAAGCAGTTGGACAGGTGCACCTAATAAAGTGGCCAGTGAGTGTATAACATCTGCACATAATCAGTAAACTGTAAAAAATATTATCTTAGAGGTTTTTGTCTTGTTTCTTGTTCAAATATGAAAAAAAAATCTTAAACCAAGAAACTTTTTTAGACAAGCAAAACATGTTTTAACTAATAATAAGGAAATAAGTTTTTCCTTAAAGAACATAAGGACATAAGAACATTTCACATACCACATATGCAGATAATTTACTCTTTCATGTAATCTGTCAAATTCATAGCAGTTCAAAAACACATATTGCTTACATCATTTTGTAAACGACTGGGGAAGAAATCAGAATGCTGGAGAACTACACATGTGCCACTGATATGAACTACAACTCCCAAAAGTCTTGGCACTCATCGCTTCTGCCACAGCTGACAATCATTCAGACACTGACACATACACACACGAAGCTCATGATTGACTCATTACTTGGACTATTTATAAACCTCACATTCTCACACACTTTGCTGAGTCTTGTTCACTGTTTACCTGTAACAAAGCGTTTTCCCTTGCCATGACCCTCGCTTTGTTTATTGATTTTTGCTGTTAGCCGCCTGAAACGCTCTCTTCACATGTGATCACGATGACCATTTTGTATTCTCCTCATGATACTGTTTGTTCCTGTTTTGACCATTGCCTGCATAATCTCATGTTACAGTCTCAGTATATTAGATCTGTGAATCCAGGATATTGTTAGATGTACTTTCCCAGGACAAAACTCAAGAATTCAGTGAGTTCATTCAGATGCTCCACACTGGATCACTTTCATGTATGGTCAGTTTCAGTAATATAAATAAAATTCAGATCTACTACATGTGCCATTCTGTCAATATCACTTACCTGCATCAGTTGCATCCCTTCCCTTCCATTCATAAATCCTCTCCTGTGGCCTCATGGTATATTAAAGTGTCCATTGATTGCATGCTTCAAACAACTTTGCTTGTTGAATAACAGCAATTTGAATGCACTATTCGGCTCATGTACAGTGTACACACATACTACACTCTAAAATGCTGGTTTCCACACAATCGATGAAGCAAGCTAACGTACTTTTCACAAATTTAAGTTGATTGAACATTAAACAATTACAACAGAGGCTCATTGTGGATACGTACCTCATCTACATTTCTGGACAGCGCAAATTATGTAACCAGAGGTACATCTGGCTGCATTTTGTCTTTTAAATGAACACTACAGGGTGCTATGATGCCGCTGTCGACTTCTGCTTCTTGTAGCGCTACTACTGACAGCTTACATCCATACAGAAGGCTTTTCCAGTGTTACCAGTTTGCTCAGTGGCTTGCCGCGTACACTGATGGGCTGATGGAAACCAGGTAAAAATATAAATAAACAAACAACAGGCTGAAAATGTGGTAAAATCACGTGATGGCTTTTCTTTTTCTAGATTGCTTTTTAAAACACTATCGGTTGGATTTAGGGAAGGGGGTTGGTGGGTTAGTCGGTCAATCAGTCGACAGCAAGCTGGCCTGGGATGCGTTTCAGAAAACCATCGTAAGCCAACTAAGGTCGCAAGTTGCGTCGTTACAAACATAGTTTGTAGATTTGGTGTTTCCCAAATGTTATGATGCCGCTGCCGACTTTTGTTCCTTGTAGCGCTATCACTGACAGCTTACAACCATATAGAAGGCTTTTCCGGTGTTACCAGTTTGCCCAGTGGCTTGCCACGTACACCGATGGACTGATGGAAACCAGATAAAAATATAAATAAACAAACAACAGGCTGAAAACATGGTAAAATCATGTGATGGCTTTTCTTTTTCTATATTGCTTTTGAAAACACTATCGGTTGGGTTTAGGGAAGGGGGTTGGTGGGTCAGTCGACAGCAAGCTGGCCTGGGATGCGTTTCCGAAAACCATCGTAAGCCAACTAAGGTCGCAAGTTGCGTTGTTACAAACATAGTTCGTAGATTTGATGTCTCCCAAATCCATCGTTCCAACGAGCATTCACAAACTGCCTCACAAACTTGTACGCTTGCAACTACACCTCTAGAGTTGTAGTTAGAAGCATAGTTCCGGGTTGTGTTCTATTCCCAGTTAACCCCCCTATGCCCTATTCCTTTTAAACATTTCAACATTTAAACTTGAAAAAAAAAAACATTAAAATGTAATTTGCTTCCAAAGTATAGTTCACTTTTAGCAATCTTCATGTTGACAATTCATGTTCCCTTCATAGTGCACTTTGAAAACATTTATGCCATTTTGAACACAGTTGTGGCTCATGACGAAAGCTATAGGTGTGCTATTATTTAAAAGCGGAATTTACACTACGTCTCCAAAGCTTGTGAAAACAAAATATATAGCACGTTAATGGTTTTAATTTAAAGTATTTATTAGGAAATGTATCTGTAGCCTGTTTATGACATGGGCCTGTTGGTTTAAATGTTTCTGCAGTGGTTTGAACGTGTCAAAGTTGTGAAAGTTGACTTGAAAAAAGCAAACAAACTATATACGAATTAATAATAATAATAATAATAATAATAATAATAATAATAATAATAATACAATAATAATAAAATAATAAAAAAATAAAAATAATAAAATATTCCAAAGGAAACAGTATGAGTGCATGTTTTTACCAAAACTAGCCAAGTATTGATTTTTTTTTAAATGCACGTGTATAATATTATTACAAATTTTATTTTTTTTTTCCTAAAGAAGTTGTTACTGCGCCCTGTTTAATGTGGTTCAAACGATGGATCTGCAGCAAACCAACTACAGTTTTGGGAAACACGTCACTACAACATTCTTTACCCAAACAATGCATCACTATGGTATTTCAGTCGCGAGTTACATTGTTGTTTTAGGAAATGCACCGCTGGTTGGCTGAAGTGTATATTGCGCCCTCTGGTGGATTTACACGAGAAGACAATGCACGAGAGAAATTTGAGATAATCAAAAAGCGTACACAGCGGCCTCTAGTGGATTTGCACAAACAAAAGCTGCGAGCAGACATACCTCCAGTTATGTATTTTGCTGTCCCCAGAAATGTAGACCTGGGTACATATCCGCAATGAGCCTGGGCTGAACAATTAAGTTGTCGCCCCCAAAAAACTCAAGAATTGTGTTTCAGCTTATTTTAAATAAGTTTGAACAAAGCAAACATCATTTTTTGAGTGTATATAGTCTTTATCATACCCTTTTTTCTATTTTGATTATTTATGACACTGCAGATCCCAAAAGATATGTAGGCTACTTTGCTGTTTTGACGCACAAATCATTTAGATAGTTCTACTTCAGATGATCAAAAAGCTTTCACAAAACCTTCTTGTTACCATTTTAAAACCTTTTAAAAGTAAGAACTTTTCTCAAACTTGATAAACTCTCTGTAATAAATTTCCTAAAGAGAGACAAGAGCAGAAAAAAAACAGATAGATGGAGCAGAAGTGGACGAGGACAAACTCCAGTTTTATTCAGACAAACATTTTCTCAAGGAACCATTTTACAGCTAAAACTCCAAATAAAAAAGGAGAAAACAAGAGAGGAGAAAAAAAGTCAAACCAAACAAATCAAAAGGAATCAGTCCAGAACAAGAACAATCCACCGGGACTCTCGATCAGAAGGGAAAAATGACAGAAAAACACAGAGAAGGGAGAGAATGCACTGAAGCAGTGCCGGTGTTCAGCTGGAGGAGATTCACAGCATCTGATCTCACTGAAGCACATCTAGCAGGTTTACCAGGTCACTGTTTAGGATTGATCCAAAACTTCTGATTAAATAGATTTTAGGATGAATTTGTTTAGATTTTTTGCCTTTGATGTGATCTGACAGAACACTGTAAAAAAGAAAGTCAACTTAAAATTGTAAGGCAAACTTGACTCAACATTTAACCTAAGTATTGGACTTGACTTGATTTAAGTTGAGTCAACTAAACTCTGCAGCAAGTTCATTCACATTCCTTCGACTTAGTCTCTTATTTATCAGGGGTCACCACAGTGGAATGAACCACCAACTATTCCAGCATATGTTTTACACAGCAGATGCCCTTCCAACTGCAACCCAGTACTGGGAAACACCCATATAGTCTTGCATTATAACATACAAACACACTACGGCCAATTTAGTTCATCCAATTCCCCTATAGCGCATGTGTTTGGACTGTGGGGGAAACTGGAGCACCCGGAGGAAACCCACATCAACACGAGGAAAACATGAGAACAAACTCCACACAGAAATGTCAACTGACCCAGCCGAGACTTGAACCAGCGACATTCTTGCTGTGAGGCGACAGTGCTAACCTGAGCCACCATCTGCACCGAAGTTGCTTTACAATTTTAAGTTGAGTCAACTTTTTTTTTACAGTGTAGTTTGACAGGAATACAAGTTGGAAGGAAAGAGACAGGATGAAAAAAATGGACTGTGAGCCGGGACTCAATTTCAGGACACCCAAAACACATTGGCGCTTTTAGTATACTGCCCACAAGACTATCAGCATCAGCAAACAGTGGTTACTTAGTTGTTTTTTGGGCAATTAAGTGGTTTACTCCTCTAAAAACCTTCTCATCACTTCATTTTTTAATGAGAAGCACATTTTAATAATCTAAACTTTTTTTAACAGAACTTTTAAAGTGGAATGAGGATACTTGAAGGAGTAAGATATACTCTTACAAAGAAGATCCAAAAATGGGTTTTTGCATTGACATCACTTTCTTTAGTGTTGCTTAATTTTTAAGTGTTTCATTTTTAACAAACATTTTATTAATCTATTACCCCAAGTTTATGCTGTCAATTATATAGTTGGGTAAATACAAGGTATGAAGGTACCAAATGGGTTTTTGCAATGATATCACAGAAAAAAAAGGGTCTTTAACGTCTGTGTGAAAAAAAAAAATATACAGTGTTTAATTTGCTAGCACACATTGTTATTCTTTAGGTGAATAATTCATCCGTGCAAGTTAATCCACTGAAAAAAATATTTGTTTTGGTAATCTATAATCAAAGTCTGAGCGTTTGCCCCTGCGTTTGGATTGACTCCTCTGATAACATCAGTTTGATGCTTCAAACTAAATATTCTTAGCCACACCCTCTTATCGTTAGTTCGCTACAAGCGAATGATGCACAAAAAGAAAGCCCCACCCTCTACTCAATATTAAAGTCCCCATGAACCGGAAACTGAGACCGTTATTTTTTTTATAGTGTGAAAGAAACGGAATATTAAATGAGACAAAAGTGGGTGTGGCATGTTTTTTCTACTGTGAGCTGATTGGATGTAGTAAAGTAGGCATTTCATTTTCGAAAGACGGTGAAAAGAGTTTGGGGAGAGTTATTACAACCTAACAGACTCCTCCTCACCATTTCTGTTTGTTGTCAAAACCAGCCTGATCTCACGAGAAAACGTAAGTATTTTACGTTTTGTCAGTTTAGTGGCTAATTCGTACGAGTTCCATTGTACAAAAATGTATGATTTTAAAAAGGAGGCGTGGCACCCAACCCCACCCCTAAACCCAACCGTCATTGGGTGATAAGCAAATTGTACTAAATTGTATGAATTAGATCATACGAATTCATACGAATTAGCCACTAAATCAAAAAGTTACAAATTGTAGTGTGACTGACTAGCAATGTGAGCTAACAAAATCAATATGGTTAGTTCTGATTTCATGGGGACTTTAAGTTCGAACTACATCAACATACTGAATCTTCCAGTTCACACAGACTTTAAAGAACTGTAATGAACGTTTTGTTACACAGGAAGAATGTTAAAGTTCCCTCATGAAAGCACAGATGCCAATAAAGAACCTTCAGGTGTTCTTTTCATTCCACTAATGCTGTGTTCACCTCATTTACTGTCATTATGTTTGATCAGGCACCTAGACATCAGTTTCGGCTGTTAAAACCCATCTGGACTGGCAGACTGAACAGCGGCACTGTGACGGTGTAAAGAGAGACAGACGGATAGAGAGAGAGAGAGAGGGTCTGTACACTGAACTCAGGACCACATGAGGGTTTTACACATCCAGACTCAGGCAAGGCAAATGGACAAAGCCACATGACGTCATTAATTACATCTCCAGTTGAACATTCAGCATTTTTCTTGTTTTCTTTTCTTTTTTACACATTAATTATTGTCTTTACAGAGTAAAAAATATAGAGAATTAACAAAGGAAACTCTTGCAAATATGGCCATCGACTGTTTCATCTGTAGCTGCAGGTGTGAGCGCTCGGGTCACCTGTGTGTGAGTGTGTGTGTGTGTGTGTGTGTGTGCAGTAAAATAAGGGAGAACAAGCTTTTATTGCACCTTTGTACAGGAGCGAAGCAGGCAAAGGCTGGACAGGAAGTGGACTGACGGGAGGGGAAGGGAGTTTACAGTTGCAGGCCAGGCATCAGACACAGCAGCACTAGAGGAGGGGAGAGGTCACCTCAAAGGTCATCATTATCATCATCAGAAGTCCATAATGCAGTTCTGCATGTGTGTAAGTGGGTTTGTGTGTATGTGCGTGTGTTCTCAGCTCATCATGATAACATCTAAGAGGGAAAGAGATGGAGAAAGAGAGAATCAGACAGATTCAGAATGGAGGAAATGGAGGATTGATGTTCATATATTGGGATAGAGCTGCACAATTACCTCAAATGAAACCAAAATCAAATAATCATGGCTTATCTTGGGGTATTTCAAGAAATACCACCGTGTTCCAAACCTGTATGACTGACTTTAATCTCTTAAATCTTAATGCTCTTAATACAATTTAATAAAACGCTAATGCGATTTAATAGCTGCGTTTCTTCATGTAGGGTTGTATAAGACTGAAGGGCTTTATTATGCCAAAACAACCACCTGGATGTACTTTATCCCACTTATTACATGGTTATTTTAATAAATGACATTGTTCTGAGACATTATATTTTATTAATTCTTTAAATAAACGCAAAGCTGACAGAAACTAAAACAGACGGTATTTAACGAATGTCGCTCAAACCTGTGTATTAGTCAGTCACAAGATGGCGCCAAAAAGTCAAAAATGCAAAGCTGACAGAAATAAAAGAGGCTGAATAAAGCATAGACTGACCTACGCATTATTCAATCACAAAATGGTGGCAAACAGTCAAAAACATGACAGACAAAAATGTGGATATGAGTACATAAATTTGAGCTGCACTTCTTAACGTGGGGTTGTATAAGACTGAAGGGCTTTATTATGCCAAAACAACCACCCAGATGTACTTTATCCCGCTTATTACATGATTATTTTAATAAATAACATTGTTCTGAGACAACATATTTTATTAATTCTTTAATTAAATGCAAAGCTGACAGAAACTAAAACAACTGATGGAGTTTAACGAACGTTGCACTAACCTGTGTATTAGTGTCAGTCACAAGATGGCGCCAAACAGTCAATAACGCGAAGCTGACAGAAACGCTGACAAAAACTGAACAGGGCACAGACTGACCTACATATTATTCATTCACAAAATGGCGCCAAACAGTCAAACAGTGGCGTCACAGACAAGAATGTGGATATAAGTATATAAATTTGAGCTGCATTTCTTAATGCGGGGTTGTATAAGACTGAAGGGCTTTTTTATGCCAAAACAACCACCCGGATGTACTTTATCCTGCTTATTACACAGCTATTTTACTAAATTACATTGTTCTGAGTAATAATATTTTATTAATTGCTTAATTAAATGCAAAGCTGACAAAAAACTAAAACAGCTGATGGAAGATAGCGTTGCTCTAACCTGTGTAGTGTATCAGTCAGTCACAAGATGGCGCCAAACAGTCCAAAACAGCGGCGTGACAGACAAGTGGATACATACGAATGTAGATGTAAATATATAGATTTGAACGTTTTCACTGATGATTCGAATTTCCGAATGAGTTTGTAATATTTAGAGGTTGTTAAATAGGAATAACGTACAATGAAATGTCACGACTGACTATTTATAAGTGAAGTATTCCAGATGGTGTGATAACGTTCTTTGTTGACATGAACTAACAATGAAAACTGTATTTTCACTAACTAACTTTAACAAAGATTAATAAATAATGTAATAAATTCTGTTCATTGTTTGTTCATGTTAGTAAATTTATTACCTGCATGCCCTGTATTGTAAATAATCTAAATCTAAAGAACAATTTCCACTATTACAAACTTTTTTCAGGCTCCACGTAACTATAAAGTGCTGTTTTTGTCATTTGTAAAAGTTCTTTAAAACATTTTTTACTGAAAGAAAACTAATCATACAGGTTTGGAATAATTCTGATTATTTATTCCCGATCTATTAAATGTGATCCTACTCCAAGATAAACGATAATTTCCATTGGGAACCAAAAGGTGCAGAGTGGAAATCGAGAGAAAAGAGGAGGATAAAAGGTGTTAGGAAGCCATAAGCTCATCAGTTTGTTCCTCTGTTACCCACAATCCCTCAGGAGCGCCCAGAAACCTCCCCTTTGGGTGCGAAATGCTTCATATAATCTATCTGCGGCAGCACTTACGATCACTGAATAAAACTCATGCCTCAAAACACCCTCACACTGACACGAGTAAGGAAAGACTGTGTGTGTTTGTGTGTACAGTCAGAGGAACAGAACTAAGCTGCTGTGATCTGATATCAGCACTAAACTCTTCTGCACTGTTTGCGGATCATCCCACTCCAGTTCATTCTCTATAGGAGCCGAGTGGTGGATCATGGGATTGAGAGCGATGCTGAGCAAGCAGTGAGATAAAAAATAAATAAATGTATGCAAAGCAAAAGCTGAATGGAGGATTGTTTCTGCCACAGAATAAATAACTACAAACAAAAGGAAATTTTGGTAACAGTTTGAAATAAAGATCCTTTAGTTTATGTATTTACTAACATGATCAATCTATTAGTAATGCAATTATTACTGTATTTATTCATGTTTATTAATGTTATTTAAGTAAAATAATGTTGGTTCATGTAACTCACAGTGCATAAACTAATAATAACAAGCACAACTTTAGATTTTAATACTTCAATTACTTAAAGAGCCCCTATTATGCATTATAAAAGGTCATATTTTGGTTTGGGGGGTCTCCAACAAAAGGCTGATATGCATCCAAGGTCTTATAATATGCATTAATTTTTACCTAATTATCCCAGCGACTCCCATATGATTTGTTCAGCGATTCTTTTGATCCCAAACCTCTCCTTAACACGATGCTATTCTAAGCTGATTGGTGGACTGCGTTCAGCGCGAGACAGAGAGAATCGCCCACCACAGCTTATCAATATTGTTGTAGTAGTCTGAGTGCAGAGTATATGTGTGAGCCCAATGCAGGAGTGCATTAAAGAAATGCAGGTAAACACCAGCATATTGCATATTCTTAACCATAAATACAGTGGCAAAAGCTGAATTATTTTGAAACTTGACCGCCATGTGTGTAGGAACAGCTGACGGTGGCCATAGCAAAGACAGGCAGAGGATCGCAAGCTCACAAATGCATTTAAATCGGTAAAGAAAGCGGCACGCGGCACATTTTCAACATGGCTTTAGACGCGATATGTGAATATAAAGAGTTAACCAGATACAATACAAGCCATGTGGAGCAATTACAAGTAACAAAACACAATTAAATACATATTTTGGAAGCTAGAGAAATCAAGGAGGCAACCATTTTAATCACACTTAATTACACTTGTGAAAAGAGGAAGAAACTAATCCATAAACTGTTTACTGATAAAAGTCCTGTCAAGCTCTGACAAAGTATTATACATCAATAGTCTTTTCTGATCCTTCCTTTAACAAACGGCCAACGAATCCCCCATCGCAGGGTAGATTATTGCATTAATCACCAGAATTATCGCTCATCTTCAGTCATGATCAGTCCCAGACACTTGCACTCAGCTAGCGTTTGAAGGGAAAGGAGCGTTCACGTTCTACCTGATCTGGCACTTCATATTAGGTATTGTTTCTTGTCGATACGAACAGGCAAACGTTTTTTCAGAAACCCATAATAGGGGCTCTTTAATGTCGAACTATGATTAATAAATGCTTTACAAGAATATTCACACTGTGTTAACCTTTTAAAGTCTAGTGCTATTTTGGGATTTCCGCCTGGATTTTGCCTACCCAAATTTAAAAGCTTTCCAAATCCACATGCAGAGGTATAAATGCAAAAATTTTGTATAATTTTAAAGAAAACCCTTTGAATTTTCATAAAACACTATTGAAAGTATTTAAAATAACTGTATATGTTGTCTGTGTTATAATAAACACCTAAAAAAAGAGGCGCTTTTGGTATTTTTTTTAATAAACTCAAATTTGAAAGTGTACTTTTTAGGTTCTGTGTGGTCTATGTTGCTGTAAATAATTTTGGTGGTTCCTGCACATGTGTGTAATCAGAGGAAAAAAGAAAAATGTCTCTACCATAATTATGCAAAAGTTATTGTATTCCAACTGATGAGAGTCGCTATACCATTTTTTTATGTATTTTACGCCTACCAAATTTTGAAAGCCTTCCATATCCAAATGCATTGCTATAAATGAAAAATTCCAATGTAATTGAATAGAAAACCCTTTGAATTTACATAAGAAACTGCTGAAAGTAATAAATAATATTTTTATATGTTTTCTGTTTTATGATGAACCACTTCAACAGTGGGCGCTTTTAAATTTTTTTTTCTAAAATGCTTTTTTGAAAGGGTGTAGATGATCTACTTAGAGAATTTAGCTTCTCCAGACATTTCTGCTTGAAACCAGCAGAGGGCAGCAAACACTAGGAAAAATAATTTTATCTCTATCATGTTTTCTGACCAAACTGTTTCAGTTCAACTGAATACTGGGAAAATACTGTTTTGCTCATTCATATTAAATAGTACATATTTGCTCTTGCTTAGTTTTAGATGATAATAACTATAGGAACATGAGTTTACATTACTTATTTTATCTCCTTTCCATTTTAGGCATCATAACATTATATTAAAATTAGTCAATGACTATAAGACATGAAAATAAACCAATGTTCAATACCCAGCTCGGGTATCCAGTATACTGTGTATTTAAGTGTAAATAACTTTTGTACAGTAAAATAAAAACCAAAGTGATGCATATGTGCATAAAATATAGCTTCTACACTCTCAAACGGAGCTACTTCCGGGGTGTTGCGCAACCCGCGGCCATAAAAATTAAAGGGGAAGTTGATGATGTCACCGGACCCGCCACCGGGTCCACGGAGTTATACATTAACTAATGAACCATTATTCTAAATTGTAACCGCATAATAGAAGCTCATCATAATAAACTTCTTAATCTCACAATTGCTTTTAGTCTTTGAATTCATACTCTTTTCCACCTTAAAATTCTACATATCACAGTTCTGACTATTTCTTTTCTCCTCAGGACCTAAAAAATCAGAATTGATTTGCAAAAACTGTGAGATAAAAAGTAGCAATTACTTTTTTTTTCGTTTTTATTCCATGACGAAAATAAAAAAGCTTTTATTTTGTAGATAACAGCAAATGTGAAAGCAAGCAGAGGTTGTTAAACCTGCCAAAAAGGCCTTTAAAGGACCATGACTCAGTTTCCACCAGCCGTATAAACCTCATGTGTGCTTCTAAAACTGTTTAGGCTTGACAGATTGGGTCAGATTAAACTATTTAAAATTCGATCAAATGAGGAATGCAGAACGGGATGAATGATTGGAGGCGGACATAACTCCAGGGCCCAGAGTCTTTTTCAAAACTGGAAAGCGGATGTGCTAACAAACACCCGAAATCCATCTCACGGAGCGTCACGCCGACAGCTTTTTCCATTTCGCCTTCTGTTTTTCTGCGAGAGGAAGCGTTCGGTAATGCTTTGAAAAGGTCAGGCTGACGAGCCGTTTGATCGCTTCAGAATTCTGTCAAGTCACAAACTGACTGAACAAACCGCAAAAAGAGTTGACGCAAAAGGTCACGGTCCACTTAAACACTCAGAGTCCATAACGCCAAACAGAATGTAATGCTTTGAAACGAAATCATCAGCTCAAAACAACAAACAAATGATAATATTAGGCTCACAGCCGACGTTTTCACATCCTGTCAGAGCTACTGCAATTACTGGATCCTGCAAACATTCTTGGACTTTGTTATTCAAGCGTCATGAAATTAAACACTAATTAATTTTCATATTCTTTTGATGAACACTGAAGAACAAAGAAACTGCTCCAGGCAACTCTAAAAGGGATAGTTCACCCAAAAATTAACATTTACACACTATTTAGTCACCGTCAAGTGGTTTCAACCCTTTGATGATTGGTAATAAAGCGTGTTTGGCATGCTGTCCCGGGAGAGAGCCCGAGAGTTTGAGCTTAGGTGGGTCTCGAGAACTCCCTTACTGTAAATTGCTGGGATATATCGGACTAAGAGTTGCCTTAGAATGCTATTTTGATTAGTCAATTTACTTATTATGGTGCCTGTCTTTGATTTGTGGGAGGAAACCGGAGAACCCGGGGAAAACCCACGTGAACACGGGGAGGACATGCAAACTCTGCATAGAAATGCCAAATGGCCCAGAGAGGAACGAATTAGCGGCATTCTAGCTGTGAGGCAATTCTTGCCGTGCTGCTCTATTGGAGAAGGGGAGGAGTAGGGGTGGAAGGGGGGATTCTTTAAACGAAGATGACTGGAGCAAAAAGCTCTGGTAATTTATAGCGTGTCAGTGTTCATCTGATTGCCGCAATATGCAGAGTTAATGCGGTACCAGCTGTGTTCAATCATAAGCACGTGATCCTCTCGAAATTAGTTTATAAATAAACCACACGTCTGTCTGAGAAAAGTGTATAAAGTTTGTAAAGCCTTAAAACATCTATAATCATGGTAAAAAATATAAAGCTGACTACTTTGCAGTTTTTCACCTATTGCGGGCTAATGTTAGAATGTAACTCCCCTGATTAACGAGGGACCACTGTATAATCATGAACACCCTTGTTTTTAGAGCAAGTAGTCTGACCGTTTTCTGCCGTTTATTATGCCTTGTCATTTCTCCCACAGCCGACTGAATCTGAAGTTTTAAAACAACCCTGCACTTCCGTATCGAAGAATAAGGTCTATAAAAAATGTACAATTGCAGTAATTGTGAACAGATGTGAAAACAGCATGAAGTCAATCATGCACAACCCGACTGAAGCTCATCACACTTTGCAGACGTACACACTGTAGTTTCTTGTGTTGTGTTGTGCGCTATATTCAACTTCTCACATGCTCCATGTTTCAATACAAATTCTTCATTCGTCAACAAGAGACAAAAACCATATGGAGGAAGGTCATTTGAACAACTAAAGGAGCCACGAAAGAAAATAAAACTGTCAAAATCCTCTATTTGCATTCTTTCATTAGCTTGTCGTTGCTGTTTTCCGATGCGATTAAATCTAGCATTATCGGAGCATCTGTAAATATTAACAACGTGTCTCCCAGCAAACAGAACATATGCGCTGTGATTTCCCTTCGATCTCCATCCTCCAGTGGCAGATTTATGACATGAATCATTGATGAGCTTCAGTCTTGTGGTGCGCGTTTGACTTTAAGCCCACCTGATCCTCACCATTGAAAATCTCAGACGTCATCTTCTGCAGTGGCGTTCATGCATACTGCCACTGAGACCTAACTCCGGTTTAAAAAGATCTAATGGAGAAGTGTTAAGAAGCCTGAACGATCTTGTCATGCATGTCTACCATCTAGAACCACTGAGAGGCATCTAGAACACAACATCGAGCGGGAGTTTTAAAAGAAGAGGGAAAACAGAGGACAGAACATGAGGAGGAAGCTAAAGAAAGACAGAGAGAATGAATAAGTTCAGATTTAGAATGAGGGCGGGGCTGGAAAAAGAGGGCGTGTGTGTGTGTGTCCAAGGGGGCGGAGCTGGAATGGCTTCAGAACTGTGCATTTTTTAACATGGGTCCCTGGTTAATTAGCGGAAAATGGGTGGGCGGAGCTACCAGACGTAGCCAAACTCGTCGTCTTCTTCGTCTTCGTCGTCTTCGATGGCCCCGCGGGGGTGGAGTCGGCCCCGCCTCTCTTTCTGTCGGCTACGCCCACTTTGTGCAGACTCCTCCTCCTCTTGGTCGTCCAGTAGAATGACTGCGCCGCCGCCGCTACCGAAATCTCCAGATGTCTCCTGATCCTCCTCTACACATACACACACACACACACATACACACACACACACACGGGGAGATGAAAGAGAAGGTGTGTGTTCTCAGGAAGATCATTTATTATATATAAAAAAGGATATTTTATACATTTTGACAGACAACCCAGGAAACGCTGTTGAATAATGGAGCTTCAGATGTCAGGACCGCACACACACACATGCACGCAGGCACACAAACACACAGGTAACAAACTTAAAAATAGTATAGTATAGTAATAGAAGTAATATATTATCTAAATGTAATACATAAACAGGGGCAGCATGGTGGTGCAATGGGTAGTGCTCTCGTCTCACAGCAAGAAGGTCACTGGTTTGAGCCTCGGCTTGGTCAGTTGCCATTTCTCTGTGGAGTTTGCATGTTCTCCCCGTGTTGGCGTGGGTTTCCTTCGGGTACTCCTGTTTCCCCCACAAGTCCAAAGACATGCACTATAGGTGAATGGAATAATCTAAATTGTCCGTAGTGTATGTGTGTGAATGGGAGTGTATGGGTGTTTCCCAGTGATGGGTTGCAGCTGGAAGGGCATGTGCTGCGTAAAACATATACTGGATAAATTGGCGGTTCATTCCGCTGTGGTGACCCCTGATTAATAAAGGGACTAAGCCGAAAAGAAAATTAATGAATGATGAATATATATATGTGATATATAAATATAATATATATAGAATAATAACAAAAATCTGCTAATTTAAAATATGCAAATGATTGAAACTAACTTTTAAAAAAGCTGGAATAAAAATAGAAATATAAAAAATAATAATATTACCTTTAAATATTTGAAAGTAATTTACTAAAATGAGAAGTGACAAAATATAATGCTGTGTAGACATTCAACATATGATAAAACGGCAATCGCCATAAATATACAGAATATAGTATATAGCATAGGCTGTATGTATGTGGTTTATTTAAAGGGCACTTATGATGAAAGTCATCTTTTGTAAGCTGTTTGGACAGAACTGTGTGTAGGTATAATGTGTCAAGTCACATTGGGGAGATATAAACACAATAGGTCTCTTTTTTAAATTTTCTGATGTTAAAAGTAGGATTCAAACCCCTCCCATTTGTGACCCACTGCAACGTGACATAGCAGTGTGGTTTTCTCGCCACACCGAATTGACTGACAGCCGCATATTAACATGTCTCCATAGTAACTAGTATAATCCACAAGACAGGACGTGTGCAAAGCAACCAGGATTAAAAGATCTGTTCAGCTCTCTGTGATCATCTGCATCTCAAGAATGAGTTTTACAAGTTTAAAAACATTTCTAAAATAGTGCATGTTTGTAATAAATACAGTAAAATCACTTCGTAATTCATCACCACAGCCGCATAGTGTCAGTACAATTATAAAAATAGATGCTTCAATCCTGATTCATTGATTTAAATCAGGTTTAATTTGTACATTAACATAACTGATATCCATATAGCAGTGGATATCAACTTGTATCCGGTCACATTTGCTGTGCAAAAACAGTGCAAAGCTAAATGCGTGCGTGTGTGTGCACATGCATAAACTTCATAAGGACCTTGTGTGTGACTCATTGTTGCAAAAAGGCTTGAATTACCTCCATAACAAATACATCAAAAAGTTGGGAAAGTTGTTAGTGTAGTAAGGGAGATCTGCTTCATTCTTGTTTGTCACTGTGCTGTTTATGCATGAGAGGCAGCAGGAGAAGCTACACCCATCATAGCAATAGTGATCAACCTCTTTACCTCTGACACGCATGTGGGAACAGTGGGTGAGGAGAAGGAACTGATTTGCATTAAAGGTACAGGCAACAAACAATGCACAATGTCCTAACAGCTCAAATTTCCAATAAACACAAAGGTATAATCAATAATCTGATGGATGTTTTGAGCTGAAACTTTACAGGCACATTCTGGAGACACAAAAGACTTATATTACATCTTGAAAAAGGAGTCAAATAGGTGCTCTTTAAACATAAAAGAAAAAGAATAAAAACAAAAACCAGCTCAAAATAATTTAATATGATCCATTCTAAAACCCCACTAGTGTGTGTATCTAAAGGTGCTTTTACAACTAGACTTTTGTTCTGGAACCTAGCGCGTTTGCCCAGTTAGTGCGGTTCGTTTGGCATATGTAAACAGTGCAATCACGCTCGGATCCGCGCCAAAGCAATCGCTCCGAGACCGCCTGAATGAGGTGGTTTCGGCTCGATTGAAACAAACTCTGGAGTGGATCGATTGTAGTGAGAAAGCGATACGATCCGAGTCTGGCTATATCACAGTGTTTTATGGATATGTAATAGGCATACGGCTATATGAAGAGAGAATTATAAGTAGGGGGGGAGGTCATTCCAGACATCCCAAGTCTCATGGAAGTTCCGGGAGTCTTCCACAAATGCACAGAGACTCCCGGATGCCCGCAAACGAGTTATCATCTCCTGGAAATCGTGCGTCTCCCTCCCGGTCCTCAAATATGACGCGCACCATTCTCATCACCCCTCCCCACCGCATCCCTCCTCGCTCTTCAGACATGTCGCGCGCACCCTGTCAAACACCACCAAACCACCCCCTCAACAGCTGAGCGAGACTCTGCAAAATAACCTGTGAAATTCTGACCAATGTGAGGAGCGTTTACTCACATGTGACTTGTTTTAGCTATTTTGGTCCGTTTAGAAACTTTGCCGTGTGAAAGCGAACCGCACCAAGAACAAACAGCAACAATGGAACAATTTTAATCCCTGTTTCAGAACAAATGAATTGATTCACAGGTGTGAAATCACCCTAAGTGTGTGTGTGTGGCACAGGTTCAGCTGTGTCTGTGTGTCCTTGTTTTTAATATTCTGGTCGAGACCTAAATCTGAATGCACAGAGACTCATGGGGACTTTGAAGACAGAAAATAACGTCCTTGCTGTAAACAAGCTTAGAAATCAGACAGAATGAAGTATTTTGAAGATATAAAAATGAAGATTGTTTGGGTTGGTCGAGTTGGGTTTATGGGTAGCGTCGTGGAGATGCTTGTGTGTGATGTGTGTTTAAAGTTTTACCACAGGTAGGGTTGCCCTGTCTGCGGGATCCTGCGAGCTCATTGCCGTATTTGTCCACACACCAGCACTGACCGGTGCTGCCGTGACACTGAGTGGCCTTAAAATAACCATCCTCAGTGCAGCGCGGTACATACACTCCTGTAAACAGATAGACACACACACACACACACACACACACACACACACACACACACACACACACACAGACACACACAGACACACACA
>CAIGQZ010032675.1:520945-531740 GCA_903798205.1 Danio tinwini
ACAAAACAAAACAAAACAAAACAAAACAAAACAAAACAAAACAAAACAAAACAAAACAAAACAAAACAAAACTAAACAAAACATAACAAAACAAAACAAAACAAAACAAAACAAAACAAAAAACATATAATAATTGCTTCTCCTGTTTTGTTTAGTGCCAACCTATTCAAAAGTGACTTTTATTATCATGCAGAACACAAACAGCATGTACTGAAGAGTTTATCAATACAAAACTGCAAGACAGGAACTGCATCATCCACAGGAAATGACTCATCCATTTCTTCCTCTGATCAATCCACATCTTTGATATAAAGATGAAAGCACTAATGGAAAATGTGCACATTTCATCTTCTTCTGCGGTCAGCTTGTCTTTCAGCACTTTAATGATAATCAACAACTCAAAATGAGTTTTACTTCACCCCCCTCCAAAAAAAAAAGAAATTCTGTCATCATTTCAAAACAAACTCTTAGACTTTTGTTCATCCTTTGGAAAACAACTAAAGACAGTTTAAGGAAGCTGAAAGATCTGTGTTCCTGCAGTGAATCTCTGTTTTAACACAAGCTTTAAACTGTTCCAAAAAACCAGCATGAAGATAAGCAATGAGACGCCAGTGCTTTAATCCCAGATACACTGAACAGTGCAATGTTTTGTGTGTACCAAAAATAACAAAAAAGAGAAAAAAGCCTGTCTTTATTGACTAATTAGCTTCACTTCTGCATAGACGTCCAACACAGTTCAATGCACTGAAAAAAATAATACCATGAACCTAAAGTTGGAGTTAGCTTTTAGTTTTACTGCTATTTTCATTTATAGCACTTCATTTCTGCATTGATATTAAATATCTCTTGTTTAAATAGACAATTTAAAGAGAACAAGCCGAAGGAAAATGAATGAATGAATGAATAAATACTGTTACAACCCCTTTTTGTCTAGGGAAGTGGGGTTGCAGATTTAACTGAGGAATTGGTTATGCAAAAACTCAAAAACTAATTGTAATACAAAGTAAGGATGGACAACAAGAATAAGTGAAGAAATAACTGATTTATTTACAAAACGCGAGGGTGAATCAGTGAGTGAGGTATTTACAATACAGTATATACAAGGTCAAAGACAATAAACAATGAAATGTTAGAAAGACTGGCTATGGGTGGCGGTAAATAAAAGAACCAAACAGTCGTACTAATATTCACAACAAATCCCCTCTAATCTAATCTAATAAACAAAAGATATGAAAAAAAGAAATCTTCAACATCAATGACGTCACTGACTAACTATTAAACCAAAAATACAGAAGTTGGCACATACGCTGTTACCTGGTGTATCTAGACAAATGTTAATCTACGTTCTGATATGTATGTCACGTGACCTACTTACCTACCAGTCTTTCTAAACTCACGAGGAAACATGAGGATAAGGAAGATATGGTGACACAAAGGTAAGAACAGAGAGTAACAAACTTGAACAACAATAATCAAAGTGTAAATCAAATAACGACAAACAAATATTGATAAACGGGCATAACAAACTATCACGCAAACCAAACAAACAAGCCAATATTCCGAGATCAAAAGCATCAGTGAGTCAGAGAATCTGCTCCTGAACTAACAGACTGAAGACCTTTTAAAGGCCACGTGGCATGCAGGGAGGAAGAAGAAGAAGAAGTGGACTGGGTGACAGACAGAAACACATGATGAGACACAAAAAAGTAACAAAAAAAATAACCAAATAAGTGCTGGCATGTAACAAATACACCGTGAACAGAAGCTATGCTAATGAGGCCTCTTGAGATTGTGCAGCATCATTGATATGATCCAAAACCTGTGAAGAAATGATGTCAACCATTTAGGGCCTCACGGATAACACCTACGAAGAGATGATGCCATAATTGCCGTAATTTAACAGAAAATGTCCTGGCAATTTTCTGCCAGTTCAAACATTCCTTGTTTTTTTTTTTACAGATTGTTTTTTTTTTTTTTACAGTGTACACTCTCAGAAATAAAGGTATGAGAGCTGTCACTGGGGTGGTACCTTTTCAAAAGGTACACATTTGTACCTAAAGGGTCCATATTGGTACCTGAAAGTATATATTAGTACCTACAAATTTGAAAAGGAACACTTTTGTACTTTTTAGAAACTAATATGTACCTTTGAGGTATTAATAAGGACCTTTTAGGTATAAATTTGTACCTTTTGAAAAGGTACCACCCCAGTGACAGCTCTTCTTTATTTCTGAGAGTGTATAGATATCCTTAAAACTAACATTTATTGATACTAACAATAAAAAAATACATATTTTTAATTTCACTAAACCTTTAAGCATCAAACTTGAAAAGCCTGACAAATCAAATATAACACTCGACAAAAACACACATTGCAAACCTTTCCAGTTGGGTCTCAATAAAATGCAATTTATTTGATATGTCAGGCTTTACGAGATTAAAACGAAAGCTTGGAGCTGATTGGTCGTCAGTTTGATTGACAGCTGGATTTGTGTCGCATTAATCAGCGAACGCGCGGTCAGGCTCTGATTGTCCCGTCCGTACGTGTGTATGAGAACTGCTGAGTCTCACGCAGGACAGATAAACGCTAACACTCACCATTCACACACTCGACATGACGAACGCAGTTAATTCAGACAGACGGAGATATTAGAAATCCCATACAGAAAAAAACATATCTCAGAGCGATTACCGGCAGGACGGAAGAGATTACAAGTCTGAGCATTAATGACATCACATCCACTGTCTGATGTCACATACAGAGAGAGCAGCAGAGATAGATTAGAACATTTAATTAAAGGAATAGATCACACATATATGAGAAACTGTCAGCGTTCACTCACCCGCTTATATCAGCACAATGAAAGCAGTTAAGGGCAAACAATGTCTGAAAATGATCATTTAAGTATCATAATAGTGAGGAACAGATCCAAATACAAATCTGTAAACGGAAGAATGTGTCATGTAGAGACAATTTTCACATACTTTTTAATACAAATAATTATAGAGCCTGAATGTTGAACACTGCCTTCAACAACACTGTGAAGAAGAGTAAAGTTGTAGAAAAGAAGATTTATTTTTAAAGGAAAACACTCTAATAATCACTTTCAAAAGAAAAAAAAAAGTATTTTAGAGTGCAATTTTACTCATTAATTGCACTAATTTCAAGTAATTTTCATAATTAATTCTAAACAAAGCATCAAGTAGGCTAACCCCCTGAATTAAATGTCAAATGTCACCTACTGTGCATCTGGAAAGTATTGATAGCGCTTCACTTTTTCCACATTTTTTTTTTTGTTACAGCCTTATTCCTTTAGCAGATTATTAATTTCCTCAACATTCCTCAAAATTAATTAATTTCCTCAACATTCTACACAGAATCCCCCATAATGACAAAATAAAAGAGTTTTTGAAATTGTTGCAAATTCATTAAAAATAAATAAAACTCGAAACATCACATGTACATCAGTATTCTCAGCCTTTGCTCAATTCTTTGTTGATGCACCTTTGGCAGTCATTACAGCCTCAAGTCTTTTTAAATATGATGCCACAAGCTTGGCACACCTGTCTTTGGGAATTTTTGCCCATACTTCTTTGCAGAACCTCTCAAGCTCTATCAGGATGGATGGGAAGTGATGGTGTACAGCCATTTTCAGATGTCTCCAGAGATGTTCAATAGGATTTAGGTCTGGGCTCTGGCTGGGCCACTCAAGGACATTCGCCTAATTGTTGTTAAGCCACTCCATTGATATTTTGGCAGTGGGCTTTGGGTTATTGTCCTGCTGGAAGATGAACCGTCACCCGAGTCTGAGGTCAAGAGCACTCTGAAGCAGGTTTTCAATCAGAATGTATATTGCTGAAATCATCTTTTCCTCTATCCTGACTTGTCTTCCAGTTCCGCTGCTGAAAAACATCCCCACAGCATGATGCTGCCACCACCATGCTTCACTGTAGAGATGGTATTAAGTGATGAGAGATGCCTGGTTTTCTCCAAATGTAACACCTGGGATTCACTCCAAAGAGTTCAATTTTAGTCTCATCAGACCAGAGAGTTTAGTTTTTTATGGTCTGAGAGTCCTTCAGATGCCTTTTGGCAAATTCCAGGTTGGGAGTGGCTTCAGTCTGGCCACTCTACCATACAGGCCTGATTGGTGGATTCCTGCACAGATGGTTGTCCTTCTGTAAGTTTCTCCTCTCTCCACAGAAAAACGCTGGAGCTCAGACAAAGTGACTATTGGGTTATTGATCACCTCCCTGACTAAGGCCCTTCTCCCCCAATCACTCAGCTTAGATGGCCGGCCAGCACTAGGAAGAGACCTGCTGGTTTCAAACATCTTCCACTTACGGATGATGGAGGCCGATGTGCTCATTGGAACTTTCAGAGCAGCAGAAATGTTTCTGTAACCTTCCCCAGCCTTGTGCCTTGAGACAATCCTGTCTCGGAGGTCTACAGACAATTCCTTTGTCTTCATGTTTGGTTTGTGGTTTGACATGCACTGTCAACCCTGGGCCCTTATATATACAGGTGTAAGCCTTTTCAGATCATGTCCAATCAACTGAATTGACCACAGGTGAACTCCAATGAAGCTGCTGAAACATCTCAAGAATGATCAGTGAAAACAGAATGTACCTGAGCTCAATTTAGAGCTTCACGCCAATGGCTGTGAATACTGATGTACATGTGATTTTTCAGCTTTTTTATTTTTAATACATTTGCAGCAATTTCAAAAACTCTTTTTTCACATTGTCATTATGGGGGATTGTGTGGAGAATGTTGAGGAAATAAATGAATTTAATCATGTATTTGGACTGTGGGGGAAACTGGAGCACCCGGAGGAAACCTACAGTATGCCAACTCCACACAGAAATGCATGCCAACTAGCCCAGCCAGGACTCGAACTAATGACCTTCTTGCTGTGAGGCAACAGTGCTAACCACTGAGCCACCATGCCACCCAGTCTGCCAATAAATATATGGTTTCAAGAACAAACGATAGTCATATGCTTTGGAATAAAATAATGTATTTCTCCAGAATTATTTTGCACGCCTAAATACCTTAGTTTTAATCCACAGAAATCCACTGTAATCTAATGCGAAAATGATCCACAGATTCATTCACTGTAGTATCATTAATTTAGCGAGTCCCCAGCAACACAAAGAAAGCCAGAACAGAATTTAATCATACTTAATAAGAGATTTCAGATACATGTGGAGGTGTGTGTTCAAGTTCAGCATTATCATCTACAGTACTAAACGAGTTTTCAAACGCACACAGAGACTTTCTGCTCTCTAAAGAGCCTAAACGAACATGATTTAGTCTTGTTTAATTAGCAAAAATCACAGACAAAGCATTAGCATAGAGAGAGAGAGAGAGAGAGAGAGAGAGACAGAGAGAGAGAGAGAGAGAGAGAGAGAGAGAGAGAGAGAGAGAGAGAGGGAGAGAGAGCACTATATAAAAACATTATCTTCATATTCATCCAAAACTATAAGGTCATTTACTCATTTGCTTCTCATTCCAAACATGATTGATTTTTCTTTTACTTTAAACCATGCAATTAACACATATGGTGACCAGTGATGATCACCAAAGTCATTTATCCTTATTGTGACAGTTTTTTTCTGACAGTATCTAAAATTTTTTTTAAATTGAGCATCCCTCAAATCTCATTTGCATATGTGCATATTCATATTCAATAATTTTTTGACATCAACCAGACATTAGTTGTCGATGCACCTCATGACTTCAGAATGTGCTCATAATGCTAAACAACTGCACTGTTAAAAGCCATGAGATACTTTACTTTAAAATAGCCATTAAATATGTTGTACATTTTTGTTTAAGTTGAACATTTAAGTTGACAACTTAATTTTTTATAATTCATTCATTCATTTTCCTTTGGCAAAGTCCTTTATTTATTAGGGGTCACCACAGCGGAATGAACCACCAACTATTACAGCATATGTTTTACGCAGCGAGTACCCTTCCAGATGTAAGCCAGTACTGTGAAACACCCATACACACTCATTCACACACACACACTTATACACTACGGCCAATTTAGTTCATCAATTGACCTATAGCTCATGTGTTTGGACTGTGGGGGAAACCAATGCACCCAGAGGAAACCTTCGGGGAAACCCACGGGGAGAACATGCAAACTCCACACAGAAATGCCAACTGGCCCAGCCGGGGCTTGAACCAGCAACCTTCTTGCTGTGAGGTGACAGTGCTAACCATATAATTAACTTAATCATTTTAAGGCAACAAATTTACTCACTTGTTTAAATAAAGTCAACTAATCACTTTAATAGTGTTACTTTTGTATAATAGTTTAAGTATAGTTTAAGTTAGAATTTTGTATTAGTTTTTTTTATATATTTTCTATTAAATTTTAAATATTTGTTAATCTAATTTTAATCTGCTTTTTACAATTTTTAATTATTTGCGGTTTTTTTTACATTTTAATTTAGTTTAAATTAAACTAAAGATAAGCTTCAAATTGTCTCTCATCATTTCATTATGCAGGATATTTGCAGGCTTCTAAGAGTTACATTTAAGACTTTTTAAGACCTTTATAATACCACAAAGAATAAAAATTAAATAAAATTTAATTTAATATAAAATTTTATAGTACCAAATTTGCACAATAAAAAGCATACAACAAAACAAATTACATCCTTAACACTCTTTATTGAATATAGAAAGAGTGAAAAACCTTAAAAACATTGGTGAACTAATAATTATTACTACTACACAGAAAAAAAGAAACATTTTAAAGTAATTGGTTGCAAACTATTAATATGGTCTGAATTTAAACAAATGTTCAAACAAACAAATAAAATTTAGTAACGTTCAACTTAATTTGTTTGTTTAAATTCAGCCCATGCCAATTGTTTGCAACCAATTACAAAATGTAGTAAATCCAATAATCCTTAGTTTTTTCACACTCTCAAAAATAAAGGTATGAGAGCAGTGACTGGGGTGGTACCTTTTCAAAAAGTACAAATTTGTACCTAAAAGGTCCATATTAATACCTTACGGGTCCATGTTAGTACTTAAAAAGTACAAAAGTGTTCCTCCTAAAATTTTTAGGTACTAATATATACTTTTAAAGTAACAATATGGATACTTTAAGTACAAATGTTTACCTTTTGAAAAGGTACCACCCCAGTCAGGCCCGGATTAAGAATTCAGAGACAACCTGGGCACAATGTCTTGTAGGGCTCTACCTAGCAGCACACCTATAGTAACTAGTACCTTTTGTAACTAAATTAATCTATAATGTTTTGCCCACATTTATAAAAATAAATGATATAGCACATATATTTAAAGTCTACAAAGATTAAACTTATTTTAAAAGCATTTAAAGCACACTTTGAAAAAAAAAATACTAATACAACTAGTGAAAATTTATGGATTTTAATACACTTGTTCAAGTTCACAGAAGCAGTACTAAATAAATATATTTAAAGGTATTTTAATGTATAACTTTTACAAACTTATGATTTGGATATAACACCTCTCCAATCCAGTTCTATGAATCTGAGTCCTCCATAATAAACACACTTATTAATGATTCCTACTTGTCCTCGTGATGAAGAGTAGGCAACGTGTTCATCAGACGCTGGATTCGAACAGGGTTCATGATTGATCGCGTCAAAACATGTTGCCATGCGCTTTACGAGCTACGCCACTCACACTGCTGATAGTTGCACTCTTTAGTTATGTTGTCTCTGTCAATCAAATGGTGATGGGTGAATCGCTTAACCAGCTTATTTCAACGAGGAGCGCTATTTGCACTTAGCCTAAATAGACACTCCAAAATCAGCATTCCCCTCCCCTCGCAGGGGTCCCAAGTGTGCACAGGTTCCTGGACCTGTGCCCATATTACCCTATGGTTAATCCAGCCCTGACCCCAGTGACAACTCGCGTACCTTTATTTCTGAGAGTGCAGTGTACAACTAATAATAATAATAATTGGCATGCAGCAGCACTCTGTGTAAGGCCTAACATTACTTTTGTGGGTGAGACGAAGCAGATCTGAGAAACGTCAAGTGTTTTCAGACAGGATTCTTTATTAATAATAATATTAATAATAATAAAAATCATAATTTACATTTTACATCAGTTCCCCCAAACTGCATTAACAACACTATCAAAACATACTTTTCTATAAATTATGCTTTATAATGTATTACTGTGAATTGCAGATTTATGGTGTGTTTTGTCCTCTGTGACAGGCTCTGGTCACTGCTCAAACTGCAGCAGACCACCCTAACAAAAGCTTTTACTGCTGAAATTAATTTGACAGATGCTTTCCATGGCTGCATCTATTTGTCACTGGACTGTAGTCAAAGAAACAGGTGCACAACACAGGTAGGTGACCCTAAAGATCAAAGGGGTAAACTCCTGCAGATATGCTGCTTTTATGGCCGTTTCCACTGTCAAAAGGCATACCGAACCGAGCTGTACCATACCACTTTTTCAGCACCCTTTCGAAAGGGTACCAAACACGAGAAAGAGTACCAAAAGGGTTCCAAAGGCAGAGCTAGACGCGCAGCTGAACGCTATTGGTTTACAGAGATACGTCACGAGCTCATGCAACAAGCCAGAATGAAAACAAAGGAGCCGCCATGTTTTCATACACAGCAGAGAGACCATATATCCATATAACATCATATAATAATGAACCCTGTTCGATCTGGGCTCAAACAAACATTGTCGTCGTCTTGATGAACAGCCACAAAGCCCAAAAGAAGAGCAGATTTTACCCTGTGCCCCTTAGTTTTTACAAGCCAGTCTGAACCGCGAGCGGTTTTGCTTTCTTGCTTGCGCTCGTCACGCGTCTATATCTGAAATAACAAACTTCTTGAGCTGATGATGATAACGTGCGCTTGATTATTGATGTGCTTTTGAAACCTGATCCTGTCAGAAACTGACAAACGCGAGAGCGACGCGCCAAAAAACAAAAGGAGAAGCCGGAAAAAAAGGAGCACATTATTATTACAGCAAATGTGAACAAACTGCCATGTTGAACTATTATCATCACCTTTTGGACTATTATGAACTCAGAATGATGGAATTAATTTCTAACAAAAGGCTACACGTGCTGCTGAAGATTACAGACACGTTTAATCATGAGAGGTTTGCTCTGACTATGGGCTGTATTTCATGTTGTTTTGAACCTAAATAAGGACTAAATGTATGCTGTGTGTAGTTTTTCTGTAAGTGGTAACATATCGGAGACTGTAAGGGTCTGTATGTGTTTATATATGTTGCATTTATTTATTTATTTTATATAATTGCAGACGTTACAGTAGGCTATTTCACACTGTCATTGATCTGCAGTTATAATCTAGTTCATAGTAAAGTTAGTAATAAACATTTATACTGAAGCATTTATGTGTGTAAAGCATCTGTTTTGTGAGAAGTGCTTCTCATATGATATGTTAGCGACTCGTACAGCTTTACTGTAGACATTTTCTTGAGTGAAAATTACGTTGACTGCAACTTTCTGTCGTACACCACGCCCACCAAAAGAGTACCATTGGTACCCCTTTAGCAGTGGAAACGCAAGCCTGATAAAGGTGACCCGTACCATACCGTACTGTACCAGTCAGTGGAAACGAGCCCTTAAAGAAGTGTAACTGATTAAAAAATCAAGAGTGTGATGTACCTGATGTGTTTCATGTCGTAGAGTAAAACGGGAAAGTATCTTGAGTTTGTGTTATAGCCACAAACCTTATTTACGCGATTTAATCGTAATCCGATTGAAAAAAACCATTGACTTTGAGACCAGGGAACTGGAACTGCTAAAATGCTAACTAACTTTTGGGTTTTTGCATAAAAATTGACGTCATAGTTCCACCACTCTATTGTTCCCTCCAACCCTAAACTGGTCAGGACATAACAGTTATAGACAGATTTTACAACTTAAGAGAAAATTTATATAAGAACTATATGATTAATATAGGTCTCTTGACATTGCTTGGGGCCCCCAATTCCCCGGGGCCCTAAACAACTGCTTACCTCGATAATTGGTTTAGTCCGGCCCTGCCTACACTGAGTTTACTGGGAGACATTTGAGATTGAATGTGGGAAAGTGTGAGAGGAAGCAATGATATGAAAATTTATAAATTTTTCTTCAGTTTAGTCCCTTATTCATCAGGGGTCGCCACAGCAGAACGAAACGCCAACTATTCTAGCATATGTTTTACACAGTGGATGCCCTTCCAGCCTTCTACACACTTATTTACACTCATACACTACGGCCAATTTAGTTGATCCAACTCACCCATAGCACGTGTGTTTGGACTGTGGGGGAAGCCGGAGCGCCCGGAGGAAACTTTCTGGAAGTTGAGCTATAGTTTTTTAACTGGCGATACTGATCTGCTGACGTTCACTCCATCACTTTCATAATGAGCGAGTACTTTGTTCTGCAGATAACACTTGTTTGATATGATGAGTGAGTTTCACACTGCACTGTAAACTGTGGATGTGATGTGGCGTTGAGGAAGGTTCTCCTGCAGACAGATGGCAGAGTTCGTTTGCTCTTATCGGAGGGTTTGGACGTACAGCTGCAGAGATTTGATTCCTGATGGAGGTCCGTCATTCTGGCATGTTTGCCTTCCTGTGCCTGGAGCTCTGCTTAATTAAAATCAAACTGGAAATCTGCTTACAAGAATTAATCTCTTTAACTGAGCCGCTACGGGAAATGCAAATCGAGAGCACCACAGAGGGAGAAAGAGAGAGAGAGAGAGAGAGAGAGAGAGAGAGAGAGAGAGAGAGAGAGAG
>CAIGQZ010032675.1:545963-558068 GCA_903798205.1 Danio tinwini
CACACACACACACACACACACACACACACACACACACACACACACACGTCTCTCTACAGTACTTTCTCTCAGGTGATCCCTCTATTTTTCCCTTTTCTCTCCTGCTGTGAGTGAAAAATCTCTCTTGTGTTTCTCTTCAGATGGTATCTCTCTCTCCATCTCCATCCGTCCTTTCATCCTAACAAACGCATCTTCTGGCCATCTCCACCCCTTCTGGCTCATCTGTGATCATCTCCACCTCTCGGTGTCTTTTTTTCTCCAGCAGTTTCTGAGGCTCAGCGCGTCCCGCTCGTGTGTTTGATTTCTAGGAAGTCTCTTTGGATAAAAGCCTCTGCCAGACTAACACATGTAGATCTGCTGTAGGCTCTCATTAAATCTGCTTTTCAGCTTTTTTCTGTTTCAATTTGTATGGATTATTTTTATTTTCCATTTTGTTAAAATTAGGTTTGATGGTAAATTAAATCTGCACACTCTAAAAAAAGGTATATTTAATAATAATAATAATATTAATAATACTAATACTACTACTACTACTACTACTACTACTACTACTAATAATAATAATAATTATTATTATTATTATTATTTATTTTTATTATTATTTTATAATTATTTATTATTATTATTTATAATTATTATTATTATTATTATTATTACATTCTATTATTTTATTTTATTAAATGTTTTATATTTGAATTTATTGTTTACTGGATGTTTAGTCATCTAAATGATGTTTAGTCATCTTAAAACCTCTTATTGATTAAAATAAGAAAATAGTAATAATAAAGCTTAGTTTCATGTAAACACTTTAATCTTTGTTGAACAATATTAGTGTCCTACACTGTAAAAAAAATCTGTAAATTTACGGTTTATTTCCGGCAGATGGGGTACTGGAAATAAACCGTAAAAGAATGGCTAATAAATTACAGAAATTTACTGTAAAATAACAGACATTAAACTACAGAAATTTACTTAAAATTAAATTTCTGGTAAGTTTTAATGATTCAACCTCTATTATTTTACAGTAAATTTCTGTAATTTTATTTTACGGTTTATTTCCAGTACCCCAGCTGCCGGAAATAAACCTTAAAATTACAGATTTTTTTTACAGTGTATGAAATATGTTTTTAATTTTCTGTATTTATGATTCTACAAATATTAAAATGGTAGTGATCAAATCAATGTTATCAATAATCAATAGTTATTATTATATAAAAATAGAATCCACTGAAAATAGGCAATCAAAACCAGAAACACATAATTCTGCAGTTTACCATTGCAGTTTTATGGTTTTTGAATGACTCAGTTTTTGCTCGAATCATTTGAGCCAAAGATCTGTTCATAATGAAAGCCACATGCATGGCTTCTAAATGTATCAGATGTTGTAAATGAATCATTTGAATGAGTAATTCAACAAACATTAAACCAGGGACCTACTGATATTTATTCAAATACTTTAATTATTAAATACCTAAATAGTTTTCATTAGTCATATTTTATTAATTTACTTTACTCGCTGTTTTATTGATACATAAAATATATTTCATTCATTCAATTATTCATTCATTCATTTTCCGTCGGCTAAGTCCCTTTATTTATCAGGAGTCAGCACAGGGGAAGAAACCACCAACTTATCCAGCATATGTTTTACATAGCAGATGCACTTCCAGCTGCAACCTAGGACTGGGAAACACACATACACAGTCATTTAGACACAAATTCATACACTACGGACAATTTAGTTTATTCAATTCACCTGTAGCGCATGTGTTTAGACTGTGGGGGAAACCGGAGCACCCAGAGGAAACCCACGCTAACACGGGGAGAACATGCAAACTCCACACAGAAATGCCAACTGACCCAGTTGGGACTTATCCAGCGACCTTCTTGCTGTGAGGCGACAGTGCTAACTACTAAGCCACCAAGTTGCCCCAAAATTTGTTTCAATAAAATCACACGGTGGCACAATGGGTAGCACTGTCACCTCACAGCACGGTTCAAGCCTCGGCTGGGTCAGTTGGCATTTCTGTGTGGAGTTTGCATGTTCCCCCCGTGTTGGCGTGGGTTTCCTCCGGGTGCTCCGGTTTCCGCTACGGTCCAAACACATGCAATAGGTGAATTGGGTAAGCTAAATTGTCCGCTGCGTGAAGCATGCTAAGTTGGCGGTTCATTCCGCTGTGGCGACCCCAGATTAAAAAAAGGGACTAATCCAAAGGAAATTGAATGAATGAATAAAGTTATTTTTATTTACTTTTATTATTGTTATAAATTCTTATTTTTTATTAACTCATATTTATTCATATACTTTAATTATTGTTATAAATACCTAAAATATTTTAAATATTCATATTTATTAATATACTTTATTGGTATAAATACTTATTTTTTACTCATTTATGTTAATATACTTTAATTATTGTTATAAATATTTTTTTAATAATCATATTCATATACTTTAATTATTGTAATAAATACTTATTATTTAATCATATTTATTCATATACTTTAATTATTGTTATAAATACCTAACATATTTGTCATTAAAATAATATTTTACGAATATACTTTTATTATCGCTTTAAATACTTTTTTTGTTAGACTCTTATTTATTAGTATTCTTTAGTTATTGTTAGAAATACTTATTATATATTTTTAATAAAGTCATATTAATTTGTGTACTTTAATTATTGTTACAAATGTATTTTTAAATTAGTCATATTTGTCAATATACTTCAATTATTGTTATAAATACTTATTTTTTTATTAAACTGAAATTTATTAATATACTTTAATGATTGTTATAAATACTTAACATTATTTATTAAAGTCATATTTATCCATATACTATATTGTTATAAATACTTGAAATATTTGTCTATGAAGTCATATTTGTTAATATACATTAATGTTATAAATACCTTATTTTTTAATAATGTTATAGACACTTTTTTTAATTAAAGTCACATTTAATAACATACTTTATTTATTGTTTTAAATACCTAAAATATTATTCATTCAACTCATATTTATTCATATACTTTAACTATAATTATAAATACCTCAAATATTTGTACAAGTTTTTACACTGAACACCCCATACTCAGGTAATATAAGTTTCTCAGACGATGTTAAGCTCAACTGGAGATTGCATGACTGAAAACAAGAGAAGAGAAAAGATAATGGACAGACGACAAGAAAAAAAAAAAAAAAAGCAGAGCAATAACCGTTCCATCTGAATACAGAACAGAGACACATAAAAGAGAGAGCCAGATGAAAGTCAGTGATAAAATGACAAAAACAAGATGAACAGGTCAAATAAAAAGAAAGAGAAGAAGCCGTGAGACAACAAAGACACGAGGAAATGAGGGAAAAATGGACTTTCAAATCACACAGTTTTTTTATTTTTATCAGTCTCTCTCTCATTCTGTGGTAATTGCTTCCTGATGTATGTAGCACTTTTCCAATTAAAGATCATGTCACTGATCTGAAGTCATTAAAATACAGACATCATAACGCTCCGACTGAGAGAAAGAGAGAAAGTGTATGCGTGTGTTCTGCTGGGGAAACCTTTGGGGAAATAAGAGCAAACAGGCTAGAGGTCATGAATCTGAATTACACACACAACAAACCCTTAAAATAACACACTGATGTGTCATCAAAACCCATCAGGAAGAAAAGTTCATTGCTTCGAAGCTGCTCATTCAGCCCTCTCCATATAGAAGAATCACTCTTTCATATTTCACGTTATTAAGGCACCCACACCAATTCAGCTCAATTACACTCTTAAGACCTGTTTGGATGGGACTAGTTTTACTGGGGGACGTTAGAGAAATGTTTGTTTCACAGTGAACTTCACTGTGAAACAAACATTTCTCTTACGTCCCCCAGTAAAACTAGTCCCATCAAAACAGGTCTTAGGTACAACATTGTGATTTTAATTCCTGTCTATTTCTTACACCACTTCTAAAAATTACAGAGCAAATGACAAACCCAGGTTCAGTGGAAATATGTGCCCAGGGCTACAGTTTTGAGAACTGACAAATATACAGTTGAAGTCAGAATTTTTGTTTAATAATATATTATTTCTAATAGGAGTGGGAACCTACACTGGTCTCACGGTTCAGTTCGGTTATGATTATCATGCCATTGATTTGGTTCAATTCAATATTCTGTATCACGGTGCATTGATGATGCTTTCCATACATAATTGGATTTTTTCTTCACAACACAATTTTTTTTTATTAAAATCTATAAATATATTCATATTTATATATTATTTGTAATACAATTTTGTCCTTTAATACAAGCAGTAAGTAGGGGTGTGATTAGACGCCTACTCCACGAGACAAGACACGAGACACGAGAATTTTTACTCTATTTTAAAGAAATCCTTAATGATGAATATCAATGGAATAATCTTAGAATTCAAATATTTTGCTAATATATGAATGGAAAATAGAATTTTATTTAAAAAAAAAAAACACAAAATGCAAAACAACGTAGGTGTTTTTTAATTAACTTGTAATGAATTTACTTCCATTTTTTATGTATACAATTTCCATAATTATTCCCATAAATTTATGTATGCAATAGTTTTATATTAGTTTAAATTGAATTGTATGCAATGAACATGCAAACACTGCAAAATATTTGTAATATTTAAATAGAAAAATAGCAAACTCTACTGACAGGCTTTTCTCCTATAGCATTTCAGAGTATTTACATTGCAGACCTTGATGGTCAATTCAGATTTTCTGACAGTGTCAGATTTTTTTTGATGACCTGCTTACATTTATCATGTTTTAAATGTGACTCGTACATGATTGACTGCAATCACACAGCACACGGCAAAAGGCCAATGACCAGAAAAAAAAGGGAGCGCTGACTCTTTTTTTTTTCTCCATTCCTGCATTTATTCAGTTCGCATGATTTCATTTTTTTATTTTCCTCTTGACAAGTTGTTTTGCTGTAGTTTATGACAAAAAACGTTTAAAAGTCATTTTCTTTTAATCTAGGCCTTTTTAAGCCAGTAGGCATCTTGATGTAATGTCCATGGCGTGATTTCTGCACATGACGCGTCCAACAGTATTTAGTGGCGGATGGTGCGCTCACTTACTCTCTCGTGAACATGCTTAAATACTCGTGCTACATCACACATATAAAAGCTTTTTTAGTCCCCGTGTTGAATTTGGTCACTTGAACCAGCAAAAGAAAACGGCCGCTATTCACGTACAGCAGAAGCGTGTTTGGTAATGATGAAGGCGGGTGTGTTGAGTCTCCTGCAGTTCAGTATGTGTGTGCGCGCTTAGAGATGTGTGTAGGTGCAGAGAATATTGTGTCAAACAGCTGTGTGGATTGTCCTATTGCAAAATGCGGCTAAAAGTCCTACACGATGGTAGCCTAATAGTTTGATTGCATTGTTTACATATCTGTCCTGCACTTCAATAATGCAACTTTCAGCACATCTAAAGTGACATTCCATCACGTGGTAATGTCCATGGTTAATTTGAGTAGCTATAGTTGCAGTCTCTGCTTGGACATGAATAACGCAGCAGCCTTTGGCCGGTGAGAAAAAAAAAGCAGTTACGTCACACCCGCCCGCCCAACCGAGTGGCATGTGCAACACAGAGGCCAGCCTTACCAGGTGTGTATCTACTCACATCTACTCACGAGACAACTTTTCACCTCAACGAGAAATCTCGTCGTGATTTAATCTTGCGAGATCTCGTCCAACAAGACCTTGTCACACCCTTAGCAGTGAGATGTATGTACTGTACCTTTAATTTGACCTGCTCAAAGAAAACACTCTTTTTGAATGTATCAAACAAAACTCCAATACATACACAGAACAACATGAGCATTTATAGCAAATAAACTAATTTGAAAAATAATAATATTATCCCGCTTCCTTTTGAAACGCTGTCTTACACCCCTATGTTTGGTCATTGTCTTCACCCGCTCAACAGAAAGGGCTGCGAATGGCTTTAGAAATGAAAGCGATGTTCACTGATGAGTGACGAGGGAAGAACAGCCGCGGGTACAGTCTATATGTGCATAATACGCGGTTATCACAGGTAATCGGTAATAGACACAGTGGAGAAAAATCACAACTCAGACACGCTCGTGTCTGGATCCACAAGTATTGCTTTAACTGCCAAGAGAAGAGGAAAAGTTACCTCAGAAACAAGCTAGAGCAGCGGGTTAAATGTCCAAAGTGTGTGTGAGAGAGAGAGGCAGAAATGGATTTTTACAGCATCTCTCCCTATTAGTGAAATAGCGGCTCGTGTGCTGTGCCTTATTCAGTGTCAACGAAAGACTTTCCAGCAAACTCACAAGCAGTTGAACTGTGCATAATTATCTACCTTTTAAGTAGTAGGAGCGTTTTATTTAGTCGCCCTCGCCTCCTTCACCATAGTATTCTACTGCGACATTGCACATAGGAGACAAATGACGTCAGTATGTAATAACCGGTTATGATCTATTACTGAACCGATATCAAATTGTCCCCATCTGCATCGTGGTGCACAGAAGAAACAATTAATTTTGGCACCCCTAATAATTAAATATAATAGTTTTAATAACTAATTTCTAATGAATAACTGATTTATTTTATCTTTTCCATGATGACAGTAAATAATATTTGACTAGATATTCTTCAAGATACTAGTATTCAGCTTAAAGTGACATTTAAAGGCTTATCTAGCGATTTTACGTAAAGGTCTGTATGTGTGAACAGGGCTTTTTTTAAATACCGGTAAATTAGTCCCGGTTATTTTCCGGAAAGAGAAGTTGTAACATTACAGGTAATTTGCCAGAATGCTGCTCTGTGTGAACGCAAAGGGAAGATTGCCGGAAAGATTGCATTCATGGTTAGAACACACTTATGTGAGACATCTACTCCAGCCAATCAAAACATTCAGAGGCATTTACATCTGTGCTGTTTATGAAAATAAAAGCCTTTGAATATGTTTCCAGACACATTTAGCTGCTAGTTGTTAGTCACATCATGTTTCTATGTTCCTTCTTAATGCCAACTGTGTAAAAAATGATGATAAAATGCTTATGATAAACCGCTGTTTGTTTACCTTCAAGCTCTGCTTCAGTTGCTTATACGTTTTCTTGCAGTTTTTGTTGTAACAAATCCACTAGAGGGTGGCGTGTATTTTTTTAACAATCTTAAATATGATACTGAGGCACGTTTTCCCATAAGTGCTATTTTTCATGAATTCACCAGAGGCAGCTGTATACATTTCTTCAAATATTAACACCTCTCTCGAGCTTGATATGGACCAATAGTGTTTTCAAAAGCAAACTAGAAGAGAAAATAGCATTCGTTTTACACATAAAATGCAGCCATGTGTACCCGCAAGCAAATATTTATCAGTTCTCGAAAAAGTACATCAGGGCACATTTTCCCAATGAGCTTGTGTTGGAAAATGTTTTGGTTAACGGAAACTACTGTACAATCTCAGGTTTCTGTGCGCTAACAATAGATGTAGATGTGTTTGCTAGAAATAAATAAAATAAGAAATAAGAAAAAATAAAATAAAATCAAGCCGAATCACATAGATCAGTGGTCCCCAACCCACAGGCCGTGGACCGGTACCGGTCCATGGATTAATTGGTACCGGGCCACACAAGAAATCATTAACTATTTCTGTTTTATTTATGAATAACAATCTTTTATTTCTTAACAATATTTTATTTCTTAACAATCTTTTATTTCTAAACAATCTTTTATTTTGAAAAATCTTTTATTTTGAAAAAATGACCGTATTCTCTCGGTTACGTCTCGGTCATTCGAGCACCCAAATTTAACACACAAGCACCAAAATCAGTAAGAAACAAACGTCTTTGGAAAGTTTCTTTGCTAATGGGAAAAGACCCAGCGAAGTACCCGTGAACTGCCAAGGAATGGATCCGCTACTCATTTGTCAACAAAGGTGAATCCAGCTGTGTGTGCAGGAAGAAGATCAAATGCTGGAGATGGCAAATGACAGCAGGCTTCTAGGGACCGTTCACATATCGTATCTTTTCTTTGTGCGAGTTTGTTATTTCCAATGGGGGAGCACGGCTTGCGCACTTGCGGGACACACTTGCGCCTTCCAGATGCCCCCAATTAAATAAATACAGCGAGCGCACCACGATTCACTTAACAAGAACTGACCAATCAGCTTCATACTTTGTATGGAATATACACATTTCGCTGGTTCAAGCTCCTGCTGGGTCAGTTGGCATTTCTGTGTGGAGTTGGCATGTTCTTCCTGTGTTTCCTCTGGGTTTCCTCGGGGTGCTCCGGTTTCCCCCACAGTCCAAACACATATGCTATAGGGGAATTTAATAAGCTAAATTGGCTGTAGTGTATGAGTGTGTGGCTGGAAGGGCGTAAAACATACTGGATAAGTTGGTGGTTCTTTCCGCTGTGGCGACCCCTGATTAATAAAGGGACTAAAGCCTGGTTTAAACTTCAGCATGGAGTGATCGGAGTGACCCACGGCGCATACAATGTGCGTTGCGGTGCATTTATACTTCTGCATGCTGTCTGTGTTGCTCTGAAATAACACTTCCGAAACAGTAGCTGGCAGCAGGTTGTTATGTTTCTTTGTGTTGAGTTTCTTCGCTGGTGTTTTGTTTTTTCTGAACGCCATCTTAAATGTACAAGTAGCTAAAACTCGCTGATTTTGAGGCGGGAACCGGCAGACATGCAACAACTTTAATTATAAGATGAACAAAACAACAGTTTCCATCTGGAGCTCCTTCATGGGACTGGACACTTGTAAACACTTGCTCCATCGGGCTCACGTGGCTCACCCCTGCCCACACTCGTCTGCACTACCAAGCCGACCAATCACAGAGCTTGCGCTACACGTTGCAATGTGTAGTTACATTTTTCGACAGCCACGGCCAGGGTGAGGGCTATGCGACCACACACAGGCTGCAACGATGTATACGCATGCGCTTGACGTAGAAATATAAATCAACCTTAAGCTGACAAGAAAATCAATAATTCAATGAATGAATTAATATATTATGTTTTTTTTTTTATAAAAATAAATGAATGGAAACACAGCTATTAATAAACATTGTTCACAAATCTATGGGAAACAGCATAAAATAAAAGACTGATGCTTAGAATTGTTAATGATGAGATTAATATTATCAGCTCAGCCCACCAGTCTGACACAAATGAATCTGGAGCTGAGATCATTTGATGGTAAACCTTTACCTTCATATTGACAGTTGACTTTTAACATTTAGTCATTACTTTTGGCTCATTTTAGCAGAAACATTGAGTCAAGAAAGACGGAAAAATCCTATTAAATCTGAAGTGAGAGAACTGAGATGTTAAAGAGCTCTCATTAAATACATTTCCTTCCTTTGGGTAATAAAACATCTGAATGTCATATTAACTCACCATCATACCTCCATCTCTCTCTCTCTGTTTGTATTCCTCCAGAGACCTCATTCCTCTGATGTCCAGTTTTGTTCTCAAAATGCTAAATTCGCTATTCGCTTTCCCCTCAGGACACACACACACACACACACACACACACACACACACACACACACACACACACACACACACACACACACACACACACAAACACACACTAAAAACTTGCATCTGAGTGTTTGCTTTTCTTGAGGCTTTTTTCATGTGTCTCTTACGGTTTGTTCAGACAGGAAGCACTAATGTTCTGCCGTGTCCAACTCAAATCTGTTCATTTTTCTGCACAAACACAGCGAATGCAGCTTTCACAACCTCGCTCCAAAACACATTCACACGTCGCTTCAAATTCATTTCAAATGTGAAGCCTCGGTTTTTGAAAGTATTTTCCCATGAATCCGAGCGTGACCAGCATTATAACCTCATGAAAAGAGTTCAGTAATGACTGTACTTCTATATTCCTTCCCTATATCTATATATAAAGATACGAAGCATCTGCCATGTAGTGAGTCAGTGAGTCAATCAAGCACTTGAGTAAAAGGACAGATATCCTGTTAAAATATTACTCCAGTACAAGTACAAGTCTTCCTTCTCAGTGTTACCTAATAATATTCAATTACTGACTTAATAATAAGTCAGTAAAATTCTACTTGCTGATAATCCATGATTCAAATGAAAACCCATTTAGATCAGTTTGTGTCAGTCAGTGAATCATTTACTGGAGACTCACTCTGGACTGATCATTTCAATCAGTGAATCATTTATTGGAGACAGTCTGAATGGATAGCTTGAATTTGTGATTTGTTTACTAAAGACTCACTCTGAATGGATCATCTGCATCAGTGAATTGTTTACTAGAGATTCATACTGGACTGATCATTTGAATCGGCGAACCATTTACTGGAGACTCACTCTGAACGGATCATTTCAATCAGTGACTCATTTACCGGAGACTCACTCTGAATGGATAGCTTGAATTAGTGAATTGTTTACTGAAGACTTACTCTGAATGGATCATTTGAATGAGTGAATTGTTTACTAGAGAGTCACTATGAACGGATCATTTCAATCAGTGAATCACTTACAGGAGACTCACTCTGAATGGACAGCTTGAATTAGTGAATTGTTTACTGAAGACTCACTCTGAACAGATCATCTGAATCAAGAAATTGTTTACTGGAGAGTCACTATGAACGGATCATTTCAATCAGTGAAGTATTTACTGAAGACTCACTCTAAACGAATCATTTCAATCAGTGAATCATTTACCTGAGACTCACTCTGAATGGATAATTTGAATTAGTAAATTGTTTACTGAGGACTCACTCTGAATGAATCATCTGAATCAGTGAATTATTAACTGGAGAGTCACTATGAACGGACCATTTGAATCAGTAAATCATTTACTAGAGACTTACTCTGAATGAACAAGTAGAATCAATGCATTGTTTACAGGTGACACTCTGAATGGAAGTGAATTGTTTACTGGAGATTTAATATGAACGGATCATTTGAATCAGTGAATTGTTTACTGGAAAGTCAATATGAACAGATCATTTGAATCAGTGAATCGTTTACTAAAGACTTACTCTGATTGAACCATTAGAATCAGTGAATTGTTTACTGGAAAATCACTATGAACGGATCATTAGAATCAGTGAATTGTTTACAGGAAACACACTCTCAAGAGATCATTTGAATCACTGAATCATTTTCTGGGGACTCACTCTGATCAGATCATTTAAATCAGTGAATCGTTTACTGAAGAGACTCACTCTGTATGAATGGAAGATCTGTAAGATACATTTACTTAGGATGGGGTAATTCGCTGATATGAGCTAATGATGTTTAGATATTTGAACCAAGAACTCATTTTGATCAGCTGTTGAGGCAAAACAAACAGGAAGTGACTCACCGTTCTTCTCTGTGTGTGGTTTTATGGTTTCCTGTCCAGGCAGGCAGGGGCACGGACCCTCACACTTCGCAGACAGACTCTTACCGGAGCTGCAGGCCTGGAACTCCAGCTTACACTGCGGAAGAACAGAGAGGATTGTGGGTACTGCAGTTGGACACATAAACACAATTAACCTGCACACTGAGCTTTATCTCGTGTAAAATGAGTCTGAAAGTTATCACATCATGATTGAAGTTCTTTTGAAGTGAGCTGACGTGTTCATCTGATCACACAGAGATGGTGTCAAATCTGCTGTGTTATTAGGGGTTTAATTAATTAAGTAGCACAGGTTCATTAAAGGTGGCACGGTGGCTGAGTGCTTAGCACTGTTGCCTCACAGCAAGAAGGTCGCTGGTTCAAGTCCTGTCTGGGTCAGTTGGCATTTCTTTGTGGAGTTTGCATGTTCTCCTCATGTTGGCGTGGGTTTGCTCGGGTGCTCCGCTTTCCCCCACAGTCTAAAAGCATGTGCTAAAGGTGAATTGGGTAAACAATACTGGCTGTAGTGTATGAGTGTGTGTGAATGTAAGTGTGTATGGGTGTTTCCCAGTGCTGAATTGGTGCTGGAAGGGCATCCTCTGCGTAAAACATATGCTGGAATAGTTGGCGGTTCATTCCGCTGTTTCCGTCTGTCCGTCTGTCCGTCTGTCCGTCTGTCCGTCTGTCTGTCTGTCTGTCTGTCTGTCTGTCTGTCTGTCTGTCTGTC